>JBDJHY010786598.1:0-19253 GCA_039654485.1 Withania somnifera | reverse complement strand
AATGGCTTGATCAAAGAAGTCATCAATCCTTAGAATAGGACACTTATTCTTGAATTTTAATTTTTCATCTTATGGTAATCAATGATATACAGAGGGAACCATGCTTGTTACACAAAAACAAGACAGGATCACCCTAAGGTGACACATTCGAATGCATGAACCCCTTATCTAAATGATCGATTAACTGGTCCTTTAACTCTTTTAGATCGACTAGTGCCATCCTATATGGAGGAATAGAAATAGTCTAAGTGCATGGAAAAATATCTATACCAAAGTCTAACTATATATCATAAGGGACTCCATGTAAATCCTTAGGAAACACATCAAGAAATTCTCGAACTACAGGGATGGACTGAATATTAGGAGTCTCGGACTCAGAGTCCTGAACTCGAACCAAATGATAAACACAACCCTTAAAAATCATCTTTCTAGACTTTATATAGGAAATTAACCTACCTTTAGGAACATATCTACTACCCTCCACTCAAGGACATGTCTATCAGGAGACTGGAAACCAATAACTCTAGTCCTACCGTCAATAACAACATGACATGAATGGACCCAATCCATGCCCAGAATAATATAAAAGTCTGCCATATATAAATCTTGCATATCAGTAGGAAAAACTATCACCAGAATAGAAACAGAAAACTACGGTAGACTCTCTCAGCTAGAACAGGATCACCAACATATGTAGAAATAGAGAAAGACTAAGATAAAACATCAAGATTTACACTAACTATATAGATGTATACATGGATACAAAATAAATAGTAGCTCCAGGGTCTAATAATGCTTAAATATCTAACTCATAAAATCTTAACATATGTGTCACCACATTGTTTGGCTGCTCCTGATCCTGGTAAGAACCCAAAACATACCAATGATTTAGGCGTTGTCCTTTATTTGTAGTAACGCCCTGCTGAGGCTAGTGTGCTGCTGGATTAGTAGTTTGTGGTCTGGCACCATGACAAAATGTTGGACAATCTCTTTGCTTATGCCCTAGAAACCAACAAGAATAACTGTTCTTCGAAGAGTAATATCTACCACTATGACCAATCTGCCCACACCCAAAACATCCATTGGATCTATCCTTATATTGTCCCCAATGGCAGTTACAACACTTAGCATGTATCAGAGCACTACTATTCTGAATTGAATTATTTTACTGATTCTTCGATGGCCTAAATTATGAAGAGGCTAATCCCCTAAAACCCTACTGCTGCTGTTGTTTGAACCCATCAGAATTAGGCTGATTAGCTCTAGAATGACTAGTCTTATCCCTATTACTTTGGTGACTCTCTCTATACCCAGCCTTATCCATATAAACCTTCTTAAGATGCACCATCAGTCTAACAATGTCCATATCAGTACTCAACATAGCTGATCTCCCTGAAGGAATCAAATAAACAGAAAGGAAAGACACAAACATATCCATTATAGTATGCATATTAATAATCATCTCTAGAGCATACCTTGATAACTTAATAAACTTCATGTTGTACTCATTCACTAACATAGATCCCTACTCCAAACTTAGAAACTCATGAACCCACTCTTGACTTTTCTCTCTAGGAAATAATTGCCCATGAGTGTAGTCTCAAACTCCTCCCAAGATGGTGGTGAAGATCAAACTCCTTTATTCTTCCTCCAAAGATCACAGCAAGACCTGCCAACGTCCTTTAATTAATAAGCTACCAAGTCAACCCTATTAATATCTTCTGATGATTGTCTAGATAATTTGGCTAGAGTTCTTGAGAGAGATGAGAAGACTAATCTGGTACTGAATTAAAAGAAGTGCCATTTTATTATTGTGAAGTTATTGTAGTAGGGCACAAAAACCCTCATCATATCACAAATTCAATGAACCTCCTCAATAAAGTTCTCTATATTATCCACAATCCTCGAACCATGAAACTTCAGAGTAATCAATCTCAGGAACTCCCGAACCCCCACAACTCCAACATTAAGAGAAACTGTCTTAAACACGAGAATCTGAACTAGTTGTTGAGTCTGTGCCATCATTTTCTTAGCCATCATATGCATCATTTTACATAAGTCTATGGTGGTGATGTCTGCTAGTGGCTATTATGGTCGAGGAGCTAGTGGAGCCTAGCTCTTCTGGTTCCTATTAGCCTGACGAGTTGATTGTTAATAGAAAAATGATCTAAAATACATAAATCATGAGTCAGAAGGAGGAAATATCTTGGAGTTAAGCTCCAAAGCACGAAATAAAACATCAATAAATAGAAAAATTTCCTAAACATTTTGTATCCTCCAAATAATAGATATGCTATAGCCATACCCAAAAATGAGATTCTACCTAACACTGGCTTACGTACATAACCTAGGACTCTATGAACTTGTTGCTCTGATACCAATCTTGTCACTCCCCAAAGCTCACCCCCTGGATATGTATGACATCCTTATTCTCTAAGTTGCCCTAGTAGACTCGGAAGAACCACTTGGATCATGTATAACTCTACTCATACCACTCAACAAAAGTAATAATGATAATATCAGAAGTGCAAAGGACTCCTCACAATAATCAATAAAAAAATTCAATAAAAGAATAGATAAAATCAAGTCTCAAAACCATATGTCTCAGTACGAAAGCCTCTAATAGCTGAATAATGGACTACTAGCACAAGAGTTTACTATATAGTCTCTAAAAAATAAAATAATAAATAATAAAGCTAATGTCTAAGCTCTAGATCAACAAAATAAATAACGACATAGTTTTTCCTAGAATCAAGTGAGGACTCACCAATCTTCTAGTCTTCTTGGAGTGTAGGTAATTCCAACCTTAAATATTCATATGGTTGGAAATATCTGCATGGGGATAACATATGCAACAAGAGTAGCATCATAAAACAAAACATGTACTGAGTGTGTAAGCGGGTACAAAACAGGCTATACAATATAATGATTTGTACTATGTAATGTATGAATAGTAAATATCAACTTCATCTCTAACATAACTAAGAAAATTAATATTTTATAATAAAACAATTAAATGATACATATCTCGAGTAAAATCAGCTAAAATAGCTTAAACCTTAACTTTTCAAGAAGCAATAAAGACTTAGTTAAAAATAAACTTTCACTTTCCTTCTTTCAGAACATTTACTTTTACTTCTCCTTTTCACTGTTTCTATAACCGACATACCTCAAGGCATAAAGAGATGAACTCCACATATTACCCTATGAGTAGGGGTTCCTAACCTTGCTAAAGGGAAAGGATGCTACCTCTAGTGGATCAAACTAGGATATAAGTACAGCTTAGCAGTGTCAAAATAATAAACCCTATGTTAGGCTACGAAGGTTGGGATATAAGGTCCTCTTCCCACCCTCAGTGCTAATACTCCTCCCATACATTATTAATAGTTTACTTTAACTAGGCCTAGAGCCAAAACTGTTCGCTTTACTCTAATTGGGTCTGAAGCCGAAAGACAAAATTTTTCACTTTTATCACATTTTTTCAATTACCACTAATAGGGTAAATTAGTCCATTATGACATATTCATTAACATCATTCCATCTCAGCTTATTGATCTAAGCATTAAGACTAATACTTCCTTTCAACTAGGCATTCATTACTTCTATTTTAACTTGGTTCAATTAATTAAAATAGTCAATTTAGACATACTTCAAGTTCATTCTCAACATCATGTAAAAATTTAAGTAATTATGACAATTGAACCCTCATATTAGATTTGAAGAATAAATCTTGAAAAATATAATCAATTCTTACAGCAAAGCTTCTTCCTTTATTTTACCTCAATTATGAAAATATGCTAACTCATGATGACTTTCATAATTAAATAATCATCATGAAAACATAATAATTCTAACTCAAAAAACATCAAGCAAAATCAGTGCTTCAGGGAATCATAGTTTATAAAATTAAACAACACCACTAGCATGTTTCTACATCTTTAAAACCATATTTATAAAAGGGATTTTGGGCACAAGGATGAAAGAATTCCTTGTTTAAAGCCCATGTCCCTGATAAGAAGCAACTTGATTGTGAAAAATCAAGTCCCAAGATGCTACAATCAAGCTTCAAGGAAAAACTCTAGTTCTCTCCTCTTTGAAAAAGTAGGAAGAAAACCCTAGCTTTGATCTTGATTTGATAAAAAGATTTATGTATTAATTATTTAGGATATTTATATTATTATTTTTAGAAACCAAAACGTCATCGGTTTAGCCCAAAAGGTCAAAGGAAATACCTAAAATAATCCTTCATAAATGAACTAGGAAAGTGGACAAAAATACTCCAAAGATAAATTAGACCTTCAAATATGTTCTTCTCTATACTCAGTTTAATATGGAGAATGTCATATATGCTACTAAAGAAACTAACAATGATATAGCTAAAATTCACCTCAAACTGGATCTTTTGGTCAAAGAACCTAGCAATGTATCCAAAGGTATTACAACTAATGGAGACCGAGTGATAGATGCTGTAAAAGCATAGTTTGAAGTATTAAAGGATGCCAACATCACTAATCTCTACTATCTTTTTGTAGGACATTGTTAATTTTTGTTTTTGATTCTAGTTTTTAAACACTATGTTTATTTATGTTTTATGAAAATTGAACTATTGCTACTATGGAAATTAATCTTTTCTAGTAATATTGAATGTCTTTTCTTTTTTATAAATGACAAAGGGAGAGAAAAATGTAGCATAAATATCGTTGTTTTTTTTTTCTTTTTTTTTTGTTTCTATATTACCCATCTTTCCTGTTTTATTTCTCAATTTATCTACATGTATGAGAACAAGGGGCGAAAAACATTAGAAAGGTGAATACGTTTTCTAGGCATAAATTTAGGGGGACCATTCTTCTTTGCTCACAATTAATACAGGGAAATAAAATATTGTTGTTATCTATCAAAAAAATGGAGATTTTAGTAATAATATTTTGATGAATGACAATTGTAATGGGTCATCAAGGTTGTTTTATTAAAGGTCTTTGCTCAATAATATGCTTATTAGTCCCTTCGTTAAAAATAATTATAGTTCTATCTTTTTCACAAATCAAGGATTTGTAATATGAAAATCTAGAATAAGGGAGAGAGAATTTTGGTTAAATCTAACTACTGCCATAGATTTTCGGTGACATATCTCCAACACAGTAGGTTAGTGGTCCCCATTTTATCTCTTTTATAGCATATCAGTCTCTACTTTTTCCATCTTCTATCCTATCTGGAGAGATACACCCACCACCGCTATAATCCTTAGATGAAAAGAGTAGGCTTGACAAGAAAATCCATCTCTTTGTTGAAATCTAGATCCGACAAGAAAAGAACCATGGACCAAACTTCGACGACCTCTAATGACGATAATGAGACCCATGTTTCTTTTTTTCTTCAAGAATTGTTGCAAAAGATAGCCATATTTTTCTACCATTTTTAGCGGCATTTCCCTTATGGTTACAATTTCTACTCGGACTAGTAGTACCACTCTTCACACCCGACCAAACATTGGTTTCTCCAATATATCTCCGCCTAATTACCCGCTGATTTATCCTTTTTATTCCTTCTTATTTTTCTTCTTTTCTTTGATTTCTCTTTGCAACCAATTTCTGGCCACCAATTTCAACATCAACTTTTCAAAATCTATATCAAGAAATCCATCCTTCTTTTCCTGAATTCCGGTGATTTCTAACTCTCAATTTTTTTTCTTCTACTCCATTTCTCATTTGACATTTTCTTTGTTACTATTATATTTTTAGTAGATTTTTAGATTTGAATTTATAGTTTTGAGGCATCATCTATTATTGTTGGTGTATTTGGGGTATATGTATTTGTCAAGTATTTCCTTGTCTAGACTACTTCCTTCTAGTTCTACTGCTAGAAGGCTGGTTAAATAAATTATTAATCTAGTGGAACTTATTTGAGCTTGGTTGCTTTTTTTTTTTTTGTTCTTGAGTTGTTGGGTAGATTTGTTGGTGTAAATATTTAGTGGATTTGGTTTATGATGGTGGAGTAAGGTCATGTCATCGGTTGGGATGGAGTTTGGGTCGGGGCAAGATTGGGAGTGAGATCTGGGTTTTGGTGGAGGGATAACCTCTATCGCCTTCCCTTTAAGATCTTCATCTAATGTAATACCTATTCCATTCCTATTTCTCACTTCTATTGAGTACCACAAGTTATACCCATCATCATCCTGCACCTTATACCCAACCTATTTGGTTTCCTGAACACAAGCTATGTTAGTTCTACTCTTCCTAAGAAACTTCACTAGTTCTATGGACATAACTTGTAGCATACCTATGTTACAAGACCTTAATCTTACCCTAGGGGTTTCCTTAACCCATCTACTCCTACCCTCACCCTTAACCCAGATCTCACTCCTGATCTAGCTCCGACCCAAACTCCATCCCCAACCAATGACATGACCTTACTCCACCATCATAAACCAAATCAACTAAATATTTACACCAACAAATCTACCCATAAAGTGAAAAATAGTACTCAAGAACAAAAAAAAAAAAAAAAAAAAAAAAAAAAAAAACCAAGCTACCAAGCTCAAATAAGTTCAGCTAGATTAAAAATTTATTTAACCAGCCTAATAGCAGTAGAACTAGAAGGAAGTAGTCTAGATAAGTAAATACTTGACAGATAAATATACCCCAAAACAACCAATAATAATCGATGATGCCTCAAAACTATAAATTCCAATCTAAATTTTTTTCTTATACTCCATTTCTCATTTGATATTTTCTTTGTTACTATTATATTTTTGGTAGATTTTAAGATTGGAATTTATAGTTTTGAGGCATCATCTATTACTATTGTTTTTTTTAGGTATAATTATTTGTCAAGTATTTCCTTGTCTATACTACTTCCTTCTAGTTCTATTGCTAGTAGGCTGGTCAAATAAATTATTAATCTAGTTGAACTTATTCGAGCCTGGTAGCTTGGTTTTTTTTTTTCTCTTGAATACTATTTTGCAGTTGTTGGGTAGATTTGTTGGTGTAAATATTTAGTGCATTTGGTTTATGATGGTGGAGTAAGGTCATGTCATCGGTTAGGGATAGAGTTTGGGTAGGGGTAGATGGGTTAAGGAACCCCCTAGGGTAAGATTAAGGTCTTGTAACATAGGTACGTTACAAAGTATGTCTATAGAACTAGTGAAGGTTCTTCGGAAGAGTAGAACTAACATATCTTGCATTAAAGAAACCAAATGGGTTGGGTATAAGGCACAGAATGATGATGAGTATAGGTTGTAGTACTCGGGAGAAGTGAGAAATAGGAATGGAGTAGGTATTACAGTAGATGAAGATCTTAAAGAGAAGGTGGTAGAGGTTAAGAGGGTTAATGATAGGATGATGTCGATTAAGTTGGTCATGGAAGGGTCTACTTCGAATATTTTTAGTGCTTATATTCCACAAGTATGATTGGAAGAAGAGCAGAAGAAGAGCTTTTGGGAAAGTCTGGGTGGGTTGATGAGTAATGTGTCCACCACGAAAAAGCTTTTCATAGGATGGGATTTCAATAGGAACATTGGGGAATCTCATTAGGGTTACGTCAAGTTAAATGGATGCCTTGGGTTTGGGAAAAATGAATGAGGAATGTTGCTTTTGGAGCTTGCTAGAGACTTTGGTTTAGTAATCGTGAATTCAAGCTTTTTGAATAAGGAAGAGCATTTGGTTACCTTTCTCATCTCCATGGATAAGACTCATCTAGACTTTTTTCTACTTATAAAGGGGGAGAGAAGTATGTATAGATATTGTAAAGTCATCCCGAGTGAGAAACCTTCAACTCAGCTTAAGCTTTTGGTAACAAATTTGGAGATAGAGAAGTAGAGGAAGAAGAGAGTTGTTGATGATTGTTCTAGGATTCAATGGGGATGCTTAACAATGGACAGTAACCTAAATATTGGGGAGAAGTTGATGTATTTGGGGGGATGGGAGAGAATTGGGGATATGGATACTATGTGGGATAAGACCACAACTTATATTAGGGACACAACTAAAGTGGTATTGGGTGTCTCAAGAGGTTTTATTGGTTGCCGTCGAGGGACTAGTGGCCAAATGAAGAATTTCAAGGGAAAGTAGAGTCTATGAAGGAAACTTACATGAAGGTGGTGTAGATTAAGAACAAGGAAGAAAAGTGGTGAACTAGGGAGGAGTATTGGAGGGCGACAAAGTAGGAAAAGTTATCGATTACAACAACTAAAACAACAAATTTTTAGAGACTTTATACAGAACTAGAGGAAGCATGTGGGAAAAAAATTATACAGGTTGGATAAGGCAAGGGAATGCTAGAAGATGGACATATACCTAGTGAAATGCATCAAGGGAGAGGATGATACAGTTTTCATAGAGGAGGGTCTCATTAAGAAAAGATGGCAATCATACTTCCATAAGATCTTGAACGATGTGGGAGATACTAACGTAGTGATAGGGGATTTAGAGCACTTAAAGAGCTGTTACAATTATGATTATTTTAGGCATATTATGATGGAGGAGGTAAAGAGCGTTATTCGTAGGATTCGTAAGGGTAGAGGACTGATCTAGACGAGATTTAAGTGGATTTTAGAAGAGCTCTGGCACAACATGTATTGCGTGGATGACAAAGTTATTTACATTATTTTCATAGTGACGAAGATGGCTAAAGTGTGAAGATGGAGTATGATGATCCCTCTATACAAGAACAAGGGTGACATCTAAAATTTCAACAACTACAGGGGTATTAAGTTGTTAAGTCACACGGTGAAGGTGTAGGAAATGGTAGTAGATTTGAGGATAAGGAAGATTGTGACTATATTTGAGAATCATTATAGATTCATGTCGGGTTGCTTGACTATAGATGCTAGTTATCTGGTAAGTATATTGGTGGAGTAATACAAAGAAAGGAATAAGGACTTACACATGGTATTTATCGATTTTGAAAAGCCATATGATAAAGTTCCTAGAGAGGTTCTTTGTAGATTCTTAGAGGATAGAGGTGTTCCGATGGAGTACATTAGGGCGATTAAGGATATTTACTGTAGAGCAAAGACTTGTGTTAGAAAAGTTGGAGGAGACTTAGATCATTTTTTCTATTTTCATGGGGTTGCATCAGGGATCGTCCCTTAGTCTATTTTTATTTTCCTTGGTGGTGGATGGGTTGACACAGGAAATTCAAGATGAAGTACTTGGTGTATGCTATTTGCAGATGCCATAGTTTTGATTGACAAGACTCGTAGAGGAGTTAATACTAAGTAGGAGGTTTGGAAAGGAACTCCTGAGTCTAAAGGGTTTATATTTAGTAGGTCCAAGAGAGTATTTGGAGTACAAGGTGAGGTAGAGTAGGAGGAGGACATGATTATGAAGCTGGATACGCAACCTATTTGTAAGAAGGATAGTTTCAAGTATCTGGAGTCTATGATCCAGATTAATAGAGAGATTGACAAGGATGTGTCCCACAACATTGGTGCCATATTGATTAAATAGAGGCTTGCATCTGGGGTTTTTTGTGGTAAAAAGTGCCTCTTAAATTGAAATGAAAGTTCTACAAATTGCCTGTTAGACTATCTATATTGTATAGGGCAAAGTGTTGGACAGTTAAAAATTCCCACATTCAAAAGTTGAAGGTGACAAAGATGAGGTGTTGCGATAGATGCATGGATTTACTAGATGTGTTAGGATTTGGAATAAGGTTGTTAGAGACATAGTAGGGGTGATTTCAGTGGAAGACAAGCTATGGGAGGCGAGCTGAGATAGTTCGGGCATATTATTAGGAGGGACACGAATCCCTGTATGGAGGTGTGAAAGGTTGGAGATGGAGGGTTTTAAGAGTGGTAGAGGTAGATCAAAAAATTATTGGAGATAGGTGATTATATAGAAGTTGAAGAAGTTATTGCTCACTAAGTACATGGCCCTAGATAGAAAGGTGTGGAGGACAAG
The DNA here is from genome assembly GCA_039654485.1 of Withania somnifera. Taxonomy (NCBI): domain Eukaryota; kingdom Viridiplantae; phylum Streptophyta; class Magnoliopsida; order Solanales; family Solanaceae; genus Withania; species Withania somnifera. The sequence goes on along the minus strand of JBDJHY010786598.1, from coordinate 9,354 downwards.
TCTTAGGGTAGCATTTGTAGGTAGGTAGGTTTGTTTTGTTTGTTTTTTTGCTTAGGAGTCATAGTACCTTATTTGTAGGGGTTTGATCCCAGAGTTTGAGAAGGTTTTTTGCTTCTTGTATCTTGAGGGTAATATTATTTGTTGATAGCATTACATTTGTTATTATATTAGAGCTTTTTTCTTGACTTATTTTTCCTTTTCAGTATATTATTCTATTTTTAAATTAATAGTATATAATTTTCTTGAGCTGAGGGTAGTTTGGAAATACTCTATCATCCTGAATCTTAGGTAGTGGTATGGACTGTGTACATTCTACCCTCTTTAGACCCCATTATGTGGGAATATACCTGGTAAATTATTGTTGTAACTGTCATTATTTCTCAATCATATGTTCAAGAGTATTTACTCTATTTGGAAGCAACAAGTCATTAATGTCTTCACAAAGACAAAAGAAATTCACTAAGCACGAAGAAAAATAAGTCAAGAATCATAGTAAAAAAGAGAAGATTCAAATGAATTCACATTTGAAACCTCTATGAAGCAAGTGAGTTCACATCTATATAAAGAAGAAAAGTGTAGATGTGTTCCATTAGCATACTATCTAAAATCTTTAAAGTAATCGCTTAGTTATTTTCAATATTCAATACCCATGGTTTGTTCCAATGGCTAGTATCCATATCTATATAAGGAACTAGTCTTCTTGTAATAACCTGTTTCCATATCGCTCAGTCATTTCCTTGCATTTTGTCTTTTTCTATGCTTAGAGCTATTTGGTAGTTTCCCTAGGTTGTTTATGACTTGCTGGGACTGGTAACTCGGTGCCTTGGTGACTCATTTGCTAACTATCTCAGTTTCCCTGTTTTGAAGTTTGGATTTTGAAACAGTGGAACTTGAGATTGAAATAATAATAAACACGCTAAGAATAAAATTTTGAAAGTTCCATTAGCTCCGAAATTCCCACTTTGGTCTAGGTAGACCTTAAGTTTGTGTCCTGGGCTTTTCATTTTACGTATGGGTTATTTTGTGGAAATTTATCGCAACCAAGCCTTATTTAGAGCTTGGTTAGTCTCTTGATGATCAGAGCATACGATTGGTATTAGTTAGCTCCAAAATGTTGATTTTAGGTTGGTTGAATCATTGGTTTGATTCTCGGTATGCCCGGGCATGTTTTGAGTAGGTTTATTGAAGTCGTTAGTTAGCCTTCATTTTGATCCATTTGACTTTGGGTTATTTTTCAGTTAAATGGCCTTAGATGGTCATTTTGTTGATTCATTTGAGTCTTTGGTATGTTTTCCACCCAAAATATAATTTTGGTTTGTCGAAATTGACTCAGGATGCTCGTTTTAGACCCCTCTGAGTTCCTCATCTTTGAAAGGGTTGCTGCAGAGCACAGACCACTCCAGCAGCCCAGGTCACCCTAGCGAGGGTGCGCCTGTGCCCAGGGGTCGTATCAGCGAGGTTCTCCCCAGTACCCAAGAAACCGTCCTAGTGGGGCCGCTCTTGCTGCCGAAAAGGTGCCATAGCATCCTCCTACCCTCTATAAATAGGGCATTATCCCTCTCATTTCCAGAATTTGAGTTCTTATTTTTCAATTTCTACTTGAGGGTGTGAGCTGGTTTTTGAGTTTTCTAAGTTGTGGGGAGTTGCGGGGTGATCATGGGAGTTCACGGTGCTTAGTTGTTTAGGTAATTCTCTTTATTTTCGCTTTTATTTAATTGTGCAAAATGTTTTTATTTAATTACTTTAGACCTATTTTTTCCCTTCGATTCGATATCACCTTAAGCTTAATTTTGTACCACGAGTCCCCTAAGTTGATGGCTACACACTAGTGTAGTTAGTTTGTATTTACAGGTTGTGGGGCCCATTTCCTGACCTGGGTTGCTAATTTCAATATGGGTATTATTGTTCATAATTTGATCCTTGGACTAGTAATTTGTTTAGTTTTGGGTGGTATCGACTATGTTGAAGTTTCAGATCCTCGATGTGCAAACTTAGGGGATTTTTGCCAGCCTCTAGGTAGGCTAGGTTTAATTATGTGCACTGTAGACTGGGTTATTGTTATTATTCTTGTGATATGGCTAGTAGTGTGGGCTAGGTTATTTAGGTTGATCGTGTACTTTTATTGATATTCCTGATTGATTTCGGGGGCCCTTAAGAGGGCATAAAGGGTGAAGGTTGTACGACTGGGTCCTGGTTCCACCTTGTGGAGGCAACTGACCTTGGGAGCTATGTTAGCTATTTTACGATAAGTGTGGTGAGATGAGCTCTTAGCAGGTGGTCTTTGGCCGATCCTAGACTTCGTTTACTTTCTACTTCCGTCGTTATTCATTTTATTGTCGCTACTGTATTAACACTCTTACATATATTTACTATTTGGTTTGGAGACTTGGCACTGATGTTATGAGGGCGAGGCCGATTATTTGCACTGGCAGGTGGTGTGTGTCCGATTTTGTTATTGACACTGACAGGGGGTGTGTCCGATGTTGTTAATGACACTGACACTGTGTGTGTGTCTAATGTTGTTATTGACACTGACAGGGGTGTGTGTCCGATGTTGTTATTAACACCGACAGGGTGTGTGTGTCTGATGTTGTTATTGACACTAACAGGGGGTGTGTGTACGATGTTATTATTGACACTGATAGAGGGGGTGTGTATAATATGGATACTAGCATTAACAGGGAGTATGTCCCCGAGGTTGATATTGTTTTATTTATGTTCTTGCGCTCCTGTGTATTTCTTTTGGTATGGTATGTTCTCACCAAGCTTAAGGGGGATTCACAGTGGGTTTTACTGTGTTGTTTGCACTTATCAAGGGATGGGGAGCCAGGTACATTTTACAATGCTATTTGTACTTATCGGTGGTATGGGACGCTGGTTGGTTTTTTGTGTTTACTTCTTATTCTGCATTTAGTGGTATTCTTCTATTCGATCCTAATTCGTGGTTCTTGCATGTCTGGTATCATGATTAGTGGAGTTTGATTGAGCTGGAGCACAGGTATGTATCCTTAATTATTTCAGGTTTCGAACATTGGTCTCAATAGACTATATCTAACATGTGTAATTCCTGTAGATCTGTACTGGCACATTCGATATCTTACTCTTCTTCTTATTACTAGCTTTACTGATTCTTTTACTATTTATTTACTATTATCGACCTATTTTACTTACTTAATTTAATACTCATATTTTATTTTAAACCCAGTCAGCCGATTATGTCAATAGGTACCTTATTTGGTACTCATGCTGCACTTCTGTACCTTTTTCCATGGTGTAAATACTGGCAGGGGTTATCAGTGACGCCGTGATTATGCGAGTAGACCTAGCTAATTTGCGGAGATTATGGTGAGCTTTACCGTCTGAGTTGAATGTGACTTCCATGATGTTGTCTTTCTTTATTGGTCCACACCAGGCGCTGCATTGTATCATCTTTTACAAGAGATTTGTATTTTGTATCTTTCGTTGATTCTATGTAGTAGCTCTACATGCCTCTGACACCAGGTTTTGGGATTTGTGTTATGTATGATTTCCTTCTTTCTTCAATTATTATGTATTTTGTATGCTTTCTTTTGCTTATTGTTTTTTCTAAGGGTTTATAGCCCATTGCGCGTAACTCTAGGCTATAGGGTTAGGCTTTTCTATAGTAGGGTTGTAGATGCCATCATGAATTGAGATTTTGGATCATGACACTTCAAGAGGAGAAATGTTCTCTATAAGTCCTAAAAAAATTTGTTTCTTTCTTTAATAAGTATTGTACACATAGTGCATACCAGTGTAGACAAAAAAGAAAGAAGGAGAAACTCAAGTGGGGGAAGCATAAAAAATAGATTGTTTGTTGGATCCTAAAAGAACTCTATAATCACTGTAAATACTATGAGTTTTGAAAGACACGATGGTATTTCAAGTATTGGCTGAGCTCCTAATAGGTCAATGACCTCTCCTCTAAAGTCTCAAACCACCCAATCGAGGATCTACACCTCCTACCATACAATTCCTCAAAAAGAACCATCTAAATTATCGAATAATAACTATTATTAAATAAAAACTATCAAAGAAATAGAATCGGTCCCAACGACCACAAAAAACAATAACATATGCTTGCAAGAGATCCTGTAACACCTAAATGGTATGCTCAGACTGGCCGTCATTCTGAGGATTAAAAGGTGTGCTCATATCAAGCTGAATACCCATCTCACGTTTCATAGTACTCCAAAAATGTTAAGTGAACTAAGTACCTCGATTGGTTATAATAGATATAAGGACTCCATGCAACAGGACTATCTGGATAATATATAGATCTCATCCAACTCTTGAGCACTGTTCTTCAACTTCACTGGAATTAAATGAGTTGACTTAGTCAATCTATTAGAAGCCACACAAATGGAATCATAACCACCTGAAGTAGTATGCAACTCAACTATGAGATCCATAGATGCTCCCACTTCCGCCAGGAGATAGGCATCCTATATGACACAACTCTCGACCTCTAGTGCTCAAACATCACCTACATGTAGTTCACGTACTTGGCAAAAAAGTATGCAATGTCCTTCCTCATACCACACAACCAGAACTGCTGGATCAAATAGTGATACATCTTTGTTTCCCTTGAGTGAATGGAATATCTAGAACCCTGCACCTCCTCCGAGATAAGCTGACCAAGTCACTAAACTTATGGACAAAAATTCGATCCCTAATACTCAAAACCCTTTTAGAACTAAGCACATACCCCTTGGCCCCACGTCAAAAAACCTTGTCATGAATGGTCTTCAACATAGAATTATCAAACCGAGTCACCCGAATCTACTCCATATACGAAGATCAGGCCTTTACACAAGGAAGAACTCCACCATACTCGAAAATATACAATCTAACCAAGTTTTGGCTAGGCTCTGGACTTCTCTAGCCAAAGGATGCTCCTCAACCCGAATGGAAGACAAACTACCCATACTTGAGGACTTCCTACTAAGAGAATCCACCACTACATTGGCCTTTATTAGGCAGAAAAAATAGTGATATCGTAGCCCTTTAACAACTTTAATGAAAGATGTTACCTCAAATTAAGGTCCTACTAGATAAAAATATACTAAAGATTTCTGTGATCGGAGAACATCTTACAATGCACTCCATAAAGGTAATGTCTCCGCAACTTCAACACAAATACCACTGAAGCAAACTCTAAACCAAAGGTAGGGTAGTTTTTCTCACGCACCTTCAATTGCCTCAAAGAATAGGCCACCACTTTACCCTCCTGTATCAACACTCGATACAAACAAACCCTAGAAGCATCACAATATACGGTGAAGCCTTTACCCTCCATAGGTAAAGTAAGAATAGGGGTTGGTCAATAAATATTTGGGCTTTTAAGCTTTCCTCACACTCATCCGACCATAAAAATTCACATTCTTCTGAGTCAACTTTGTCAATGGTGCTGCAATGGAAGAGAAACCCTACACAATTCTCCTATAATATCAGACTATCCTAATAAAACTCTTAATCTCATTCAGCGATATAGGTCTTACCCAATCACGTACAACCATGATACCCTTCTTGGACACCACATACCCTGGGAATACCACAAAACTCAACCAAAATTCAAACTTAGGTAATATAACATACATATTCTCATCCTGCATTCTTTGAAGTACAATCCCCAAGTTCAAAAAATTATTGGACTCAATCTTGGAATACACCAAGATATAATCAATGAAAATAATAAAAAAACGTCCAATTACATCTAAAATACACCGTTCATCAACTCCATAAATGTAACTAGGGCATTAGTAAGCATAAAAGAAATAACCAAGAACTCATAATGGCCATATATTGTCCAAAAGTCATCTTTGGAATATATAAAGGCCTAATCCTCAACACATGGTATCAAGACCTCAAATCAATCTTAAAAAAGATAGAATCTCCCTTAAGTTGGTTAGACAAAAAATCAACGTGGGGTAAAGGATACTAGATAATCATAATTACTTTGTTTAGCTGTCTATAATCAATATACATGCACATAAAACCATCATTCTTAAAAAACAAGACTGGAACCAAAGTGATACACACCAAGATAGATGAAACCTTTACTAATAAGTCATGTAACTGATCCTTCAACTCCTTCAATTCAGTAGGAGCCATACGGTAAGGAGGAATACAAATTGGCTAAGTGCTCGACTCCAAAATCAATAACAAAATTAATGTCTCTATCAGGAGGAATGTTAGGACGGTCAATCGAGAACATATTAACAAACTCTCTAATCACAGGGATCGACTATAAGGAAGAAGGATCGATAATAATGTCGGAGGATCGATAATAACGTCCTGCAAAAAGTCCAAATAAGATAAACATCTGCTCTCAACCAACTTTTGAGCCTAAAGAAAAGATATGACTCTGCGAGGATATGACCCACACGTACCCTTCCTTTATACCATTGAGATACCCGATAACACAAGTCTTGGCTTGAAAATATAAAACAACATGATATAGGGCAAGCCAATACATACCCAGACTAATATTAAAATCTACCATATCCAGCAAGATCATGTCTAACCAAGTCTCATACCCTAACAAGACTATAAGATGGGATTGACACACCCAATTCACCATAAAGGACTTACCCACAAGCGTAGACACATGAAAAGGTATAGCCAATGCATGATTTAATATGTCAAAACTAGCATCAAAGTATTTATCCACACCAGAGTGGGTAGATCTCAGATCAAATAGAAAAAAAGTAGGCCTTTGGAAAATTGGGACGATACTTGTGGTCATAATGTTTAAAGACTTAACCTCGGGTCTCTAAAAAATATGCATAACACTATGCGCGACTACCTTTAAGATGAATTGGAGCTTGAAAATGACCTCTCACAGCCTGTGGTGCACCCCTACTTACTATTTCCACATCGCCCTATCTTTCCACTTCCTCTACCTCTAATCGGAGGTGCTGGTGCACTAATCAGAGCATGGGAGGCCTGAGAAGCATATAAAGACTCAATCTACATGCGATGGGGGAAGTATCTATGAATATATATGGAGGCTAAAATGAATAACTCTAGGACCCATAATGGCCACCTAGGCTTGAGAACCTCAGTGAGACCCATACGAACTTTATGCCAAGCTGAAGGCACTCTAGAATACCTGACTAGTGCTAGAAGTCTAAATGATTTCCTGAAATGGGACTTATAGTGAAAATTGATAACATGATCAAAGGAACCTCTACCTACATATGAGGAACCCAAAATATTACAACAAGGACGAGGCATCTTTCCCTTACCATCATTAAACTTAACTCTACATAGCTGCTCCAAACGTCTATCTTCCTCAATCATGTTCAACAGTGTTGATCCTTTCATCTAGGAGGTAGTAAATACATGAGTCTAGAGAGGAGAAATCAACCCCTTCATAAATTTAACTATCTTATCCTACTCATCTAGTAAGATAGACAAAGCATGCCTAGACAACTTCTAGAAGCTAGATATATATTTATCAATCATTATCCCCTCCTGTGTCAGCTTGTCAAACTGCTTGTATTGACCATCTCTCATACTGATGCCACATATTATCCATGAATTACCAATTAAAGATCTCCCAGGTCATGGGAGGATATCCAACTGGTATTGAATCAACATAAGATCACCACCGCTGTGGGCTGGTCCTCAGAGTTGCAAAATCCGCTCAATAGGTTAGCACCAACCCAACACTCTATAGCATCTCATGACAAGTAGTAAGAAACTCAAACGGTTCCTCACTCTACCCATCCTAAAACTTAGATGGGTTCATATTCCTAAACCTGTCGTACCACCAATGTTGCTCATCAGACATCTCAGCAATGAGTGTACCTATAACTCCAACCTCTATAATTTAAAGCTCATGAACCCAGTGTACAATAGGTGGCCGACATACCTGAACTTGAACTATGGGAAGCTATCCCACTAGAACCTGAACCTTAGTTAGTTGGACTACCTGAACTAGAACAACTTATGGTTAGCCCACCTGATCATGAACTCTCAGAATGGCATGTTGATTTGGTTCACTACCTCAACTCTAGTCTGTGATCCCTAGGGTGTACCATTATGTGCCATGCTCTCAAGTATCCCAATAACTCTCAATAGTGTATCTTGTAACAATAGGGCTGCCACATATTCCATACCGACCTGCTCCTCAACTTTTTCCATCTTGAGCTCAGGTGAAGCTGCCCTGGCTTGACCCCTATATGTAGATGCCCTCTAGCCCTACCTTGAGCTCTACCTTGGTCTTTTCCCTGATTCCTCACTTTACCCTACCTCTACCCCTACAAGCTAGGTTGGGTATAATGTGGGCTCATCAATATGGTCTGTTGAAGCTTTGGTCCTCACCATCTGTCAAAGAAAACACTCTAGGACTCATCACATGTATAACAATCACACTAGATAAGAATAAGACAATAAAGAGATGATTTCCTAGAGTTTCATAGCCTCTTAAATATAAGTAAGAAATGACTCTATGCCGATTTGTGAGACTCTACTAACTTGGCTTGTAAATGGTGGGATCTATGAACCTAAGGCTCTAATACCAATATGTCACACCCCAAATAGGGAGTGATGGAACCTGCCTCCCCAACCTGATAGGTCAACAAAACAAACAAAATAAAGTAAAAGAAAAAGTAAATCTATATCAACACTATAGATGCAAAAGTCAAATTATATAAATTTATAAGTATCCATAAAACCCTAAAAGACCAGGCATGCACAAGCCTCTAAGATATATAATAAAATACATTTGAAGTGTGTGTGCATAATATTTATAAAATAACAATGCTAGAATAAAATAAAGATAAATGAGGTATCCATGACAACTAGCAAAGGGATGATCAACTACCTCTAAATACCTCAATATAGACTTGTAATTGTAGGGAGATGCGATAAATTCTAAGTACGAGGCTCTACACCTGAATAAAACTACATTAGAGCAAGGAGTGAGTATGAAAAAGTAGTACTACATCATCCTTAGATGATTTAATGTCAAGACCCAATTTTGCTGATTATAATGGAACCTACTATACCACCAGTAGGAGAACCAAACCCCATAGTCCAAAGCTGAACGGAGGACTACTACATTAAATACGGAAGTATATCAAAAGTCAAGATAAAATAATACTTTGAAGAAGTCTTAAAGAATGAAATAACTACCAAAAATCCAGTATCAATGTCAAACAAAACACTAAGTATAGAATGATAAAATTAAAGTAAATATAGTATCAAGATGTCTTCGAAATACAATAGAGATCAACAAAACATAAGCCTGAAGATAAGCAAGAACAAGTTGGACGCCAAGCTCACCCTGTATCTCTGAATTAGCCCAAAAAACGAACGATCGCGTCA
>JBDJHY010786491.1:0-15337 GCA_039654485.1 Withania somnifera | reverse complement strand
ATACTTATAATTCGATGATTAATCATATTCAAGACCACAGAGTAAAGAGTATATCTCTTGGAATTCAAATCGTGCCCAAGTAACTTGTTTCCAAGTAGTATCATATACTTCATAATATTTCCTTTTTTTGTTTAATCAGGAACACATTCATAAATTAAAGAGTTTCACAGTTAAATCAACACAAGAAATGTTTCTAACCAGGATCAATATGCACCAGTTCTTGAACTGGTGGTTTCCGACATTACATTCAAAGTTCTACAAAAAGTTGTTCCTACAATGTCTTCCCATACTGGTTTAGTAGAACACAACGGAGGAACATAAAAAAACACTTGTTTCTCCAAAAAGGTTCCATTTCACAGCTTTCTTTGCCAATGCATCAACAACTCTGTTCTGCTCCCTGAAGTTGTGTCGCACCTCTGCTTTTCCTAGGTCTCTTATTAGACACCTGCACTCATTAATAATGATATTATAGAGAAGATTATCCTTTCATAGCATTTTAATGATTTTAGTGGAGTCGGTATGAATAATAATAGAAGTGAGATTCTATGTTTTAGCAATCTTCAAACCCTCCCATAGAGCCATCAGCTTTATTAGGTTGTTAGTACCCATGTTGAAGGTTTTGGCATAATCCACAACCAAGTCTCCTCTATCATTTCTAACCACATGCCGATACCACCCTTGCCAAGGTTACCTTTACAAGCCCCATCAGTATTAATCTTGAAGGAGGAAGCCAATGGAGGTTCCCAACCTAACTCTCTAGTGATGGTGCTCCTACTGTTGGGCAATGGTTATAAATGGTGGAACTCAGCAGCTAAGGCGTAAGCTTGTCGGTAGGAAGGTTTGTTCTATTTGTTATTGAACAGGTTATGGTTTCTGTTCTTTCGGATAGTCCACATTGAGAAAGGTATTAGAAAACGCCAATGAATATGACTGTCAAACAAGGAGTTCCCAAGCCTGCCCCAGAAAGTGATCCAGTTGTGAATTATGAGGTGGTATTGGCAATGGGAATGTTTCTTTTGTTATATCTAAAAAGGTCCTCCCAGAAGTCTTTGACAATACTACACGTGAAAAAAGATATGATTAATATCTTCAACCACCTGGTTGCACAACCTATAGTCTTGGCTAATGTTTAGGCCCATACTAAACAGTCTTTTGTTTGTAGGGAGTTTTTTGTGGTGAATTTTCCAAAAAGACTTAATTTTATTGGGGATTTTCATATTCCAGACCCATTTAATGTTTATTTGTTCTTGAGGAGGGCCAATGGATCTTTCCAGAATGAAATTATATTTTAGTGGTGAAACAACCATTCCCAGTGGCCTTCCAAATCAAAGACTCTTTCTGACTATTAATATTGGGGTGGAAAGTAACTCTAATGTCCTGGATAGTGTTTGGAGGAGCTTCATATCAAGGGCATTGATATTACAGGAGTTGTCTTTCCAAATGTTAGAAAGTATGGTATTGAAGTGGTCCTGGGATAAGGGTCCCTAGAGGAGGCTTCTCAAAGGAGGGTAGTTGGGCAGCCATCTATCCTCCCAGAAATTCACCTCTGTACCATTGAAGACCATCCAATGCCCAGCCTCCTTGCAAGTAGACCATCCCTTAAGAACATTTTCCATATGGGAGAGGTATTTAAAATTCTAACCCAAAGCGCATTGGAGTTGGTGTACCATCTCCATGCCAGACCACAGTGCATAACCATATTTTTAAGGCTTGCTTTTTGCGTGCTTAGTCCACCATCATTCTTATGCCTTGTGATGGTGTCCTAGTTAACTATGTGAATCTTTATTTTTTCTTTAATTGAACCTCAGATGAAGTTCCTCTGGGCCCTGTTAATGAGGTTTTGGATTTTGTTGGATATGGTAACGAACTGCATCATATGATTGGGCTTGCTAGCAATTGAATACTTAGCTAGGGTTGATCTACCAGCCATATTGATGACTTTATTTTTCCATCCCCCAAATTTGTTAGTGATGTTTTCAACTATGAACTGAAAATCCCTATTAGTGTCCTTTTTCTGTAAGATGGGGAACCCAAGGTCTTTCCCAAAAGAGTCTTTGGGGGGGGGGGGAGGGATAGGAAGGAATTCAGAAATAATTCTCCTATTGTCTGAGGTACACTTTTTGGACAGGATAACCTTAGATATAGAAGTATTAATCTTTTTGCCAGAGTGACTACTGAAGCTTTGGAGGACATTCATGATGGTTCACTGTTATTCTTATCGGCCCAAACAAATAGGGTTAAGTTATCAACAAATAAAGGTGGTTTATAGCAATGAGGGTCCACCTTGGGGTCTCCACCTCACGGTCAATCCTCCTTGAGAGAAGTTCCATACAGATGATGAAGAGGTAGGGTGATAAGGGGTCACATTGTCTTATACCCTTGGTGGAATTTAAAAGAATTATCTTATCTTTCATTGGCCAGGATAGTAATGGTAGAGAAGGATATACAGGAGAGGATGAACTTGATGGTTATTGGGAAAGTTCATAAAGGTGAGATTATGTCTAATGATGACTATTCCATTCTATCAAAGGTGTTTTCCAAGTCAATTTTGAGGATCATGTTTCCCTTCTTTCCTTTTATTTTTGACAGGTGACTAATGAATTCTTAGACAATGATAGTATTATCTGCATTCTCCTGTTGGTAAGGAAGCTGCACTGAAATTGGCCAATGAGATTTAGGAGGTGGCCCTTAATTTTATTGGTAATAATTTTTGTGATGACCTTATACTGGGTATTTCACAGACTAATAGGTCTAAAATTCTTGAGATTGGAGGCATTGGTGCACTTAGAATGAGGCATAGGAGGGTGGAGGTGACATGCTTATCCATGGAGGCCTCCATGAAGGTGTTCGGACAGAATTATATCATTAGAGGTCCAAGGATATCACATAATTTCTAGTAGAAACCTAGGTGGAAACCATCAGGTCTAGGGAATTATTTTGTTTGATAGAGAAGATAGCTTTCTTGATTCCTCGGTTGATGGGATGTTGTCTAGAGTAGGGTGGAGGGAGGGATCTAGGGACTCATAGGAAGAAGGGTTATATTGACACCTTATAGGGGAGGTAGGGTGGTTAGTCCGGAAGAGATCACAGTAATAGCTTCTAATATGAGATTTGATGGCTTCAGGGTCATGGGTCCAGTTCCCTTAGTCATCTTAGAGTTTATTGATCCTATTTCTTCTCCTTCTATTCTGCGTAGAGATGTGGAAGAATTTGGTATTTTCATCTCCTTCTGTAACCCCACCTTATTCTAGATTTTAATATCCAGAAGTCAACCTCAAGTCTGAGGATTCTTTTGAACTCATTGGTAAGCTTATGATCAAGACCCTGCAGTACAGAACTAGCTGGGTAGTCCATGGATTTTTTATCTCAGCTACTCTGACCAGGATTTGTTTCTTATGGAAGATGTTGTCAAACACCTCTATATTCTAGGTAGTGATGGACTTTTCAAAGGGGGATGAGTCCTCAGTGATATTGGTGGAGCCTTGGAAGGAAAGACTGATCATGTCGCTAAATCTTAGGTGGTTGAACCACATGGACTTAATTTTAAAGGGTTTGTTGTTCACCCTTCTAGTATTGTCAAGCTTCAGCGAGAAAATAGGACAGTAGACTGGGTAGCTCTGTTATTATTGATGGGGGAAGACTCCGAATTTATCACTAGATCTCAAGAATTTATTAAAGTCCCCCCAACCCCACCATACATCAATGGTTATTATGTTGGCTAATGGATTGAGCCAAAGAGAAGAGTTGATGCCAGAGGGCAATTCTCTCATCAAGCTTATTACTAGCATAAACTATGGAAAGAAACTAGTTGTAGGGTGGGTGACTACCTTAACGACCATATTAATAGCTTGAGGTAAGACAAAGATGTCATTGATCTCCTGTGTAGGTCTTTGCCACATCAAGATAATCCCACCAGAGGAATCGGTTGCAGGAGATTGAATCTAGTTGTTGAAGACCAATTCTTTCACAAGATCTTAGTGGTCAGTCATTTTGGTCTCCAACAAGGCAAAAAGAACAGCCTTGTGGATGCTGATAATTGATTTGCAATATCTTTTAAACTCTATATTATTTCACCCCTCCCTCCCCAACATTCCATATAATGCAGTCCTTTATCATGGGGTTGGGGTTTGGCTGACTCCGGCTCTCCTGTATTACTTCCTTGCCTTTTTTTCTCTTGCTGGAAGAGATTCTATTTTTACAACTTTCTTCTTCTTGTATTAAGAAAATTAGGGTTGTCATAAAGTTATAGTTGGCTGACTAAATTTGAGAGCTTGGTTTGAACTCGAATTTGGTAAGGTCTAGAGGTAGCAGAACGATATATGCCTCTTGAACCAGGCCTGAAAACTCTATTGATAAAGATTTCAAGAGGGAGTTTACCTTGGTTCGTGATACTTGGGAGTTTGCAAGGAGATCTTCCATCTCTTTGTTATGGTCTGTTGGGTGTTTTAGATTTATCTTTCACTCCTTGATTAGTTAATTCAAGGCTTGGAGATTTGGAGAGGGATTTTCCTGAGGGATGGGATGTTGGGAGTAGTTTCCTCAATGGGAATTACAAAAGTTGGTCCTAGTTCCAGAAGTTCTGGGTTTTCCCGTAGGAAGAAGGGTAGGTTTGCACTTATTTGAGTTAGTAAAATGTTTAGTATCTCTAGGGTTAGGCCCTCCTGGGAAGTTTGACTTAGAACATTCATGAGCAGGGCTAACTAGACATTGTAGCCCCAGTGTTGAAGGCCTTAGTTCAGCCTTTGCATCACAATTGGACTAGGTAAGTTGGGTTTTTTACTAGGACAAAGATCTTTCTCTCCTTTATTATAAGAGATAAAGTAAGAGACATTTGGGATAGGCCCATATCTAGCCAAGAAGAGTGTTGGTAGAGGTCGGGAGGTGCGTATTATTAGGTTTTTGGTTTGGATTTTCCCGACTCCGTGGGTCCATGCTTAGAGTCAAGTAAAAAAGTAGGTCTTACTCCTGGAGAACTAGAGATAGAGGAGTTATTAAGGACAAGAGGTGGTGGAATGGAAGTGTTGTCTAGAGTGATGTTGTATATAGAGGGGGGATGTATTAGATAAAGTGACATTCGAACTAATCGGAGGGGCATTAAATGTGAATTCAACCATCACATCTATTCCCACAGTATGCTCAATTATCGTTGCTCTACCATTATTGACCTTTGGTTTCCAGAGGTATGATTGATGTAATAGTTCATAATTCGAGGCATATCAAAGTTGCATATATGGGTACCTTGAGTGGATATATCATAGGTTGACGTGTGAGCTTAAATTTGGGTCAATCCCTTTTTTGAAAGAAGGGAGAAGACGGGGGAGTAGAATGGGCTTGTTGGTCCTAGGCCATGTTAAAATTTAACTGGATGGTGGAAATATCCAGGTCTATGTTTTTCGGACCAATAGGAGGAGAAGTTAAATTATTATCCCAGCCCTGTGAGGGTCTTTGTATTCATTGGGCCTCACAACTGGGCATGCTAAGTTGTAGCCTTAAGGCTTGGCCTCATAATAAGGGTAGTCTTGTTAGACCCATCTTGGGTCCTTTTATTCTTCTTTTTCTTCTTTTTCTTCTTCTTCTTATTATTATTATTGTTGTTGTTGTTGTTTTTGTTGTTGTTGTTATTGTTGTTGTTATTATTATTATTATTATCTAGGCCCTACCGCGTTAGGCTCATAACCCTTTTCCCTTTAGGGTTAGGGTTTTGCTTTTAGTGGTCAGCGTCGTTATCCTAGTTGGATGGACCATCTTTAGAAATTGATGGGAATTTCATAAAGGTGGGAAGGTTGGTGGAAATTACCTACCACTTTATCGAATACATTTACCTGTGTGCTAGCCGGAGACCCATCATGCTAACCGCAGGTGTTGCTTCGTTTTCCTCCTGGTTCTATCTTCACATGAATTTGACAATTGACCATTGCTCCTCCTCTATTGGAGGCTGGTCAATGTTAGTGTTAGTTGATTGGGGTGGTTTTCCAGGTTTGGTATAGCTGCAGCTACTATGGTTATTCCCAATCGCCCACAAGATTTGCAAAGAAAACCCTCACCCTCATAGTGGATTTCAAGCTTGCGCTTCCTAACCGGCTTGTCTGGGTTTACTTGCATGCATAGCGTTGCATTTCTTCTCCTTATGGTGGCAGATGTGCATGCATCAATTTTATACTTAGTTTCCTCCCTGTCTTTTCCTAGATACTTTTGTTGTAGAACTCCTTAGGGAGTTGAAGGAGTGCGATCCATACTGTTAAGTGTTGATTCTTGCAGTATTTGGGACGAAATTAGGTTCCCAGTTGCAAACCATTAGGAATCTGCTAGCGATGAACCATGGACTTAGCTGGAAAGTTGTTTTCTTATTGGATTTATCTCTAAATTGAACTCTATAGAAATACCATCCAGATCTCTGAGGATTAGATCTTCTGAAGGTTTACAGAGTTCCTTCAATTTCGATTTGAGGAAGAGATGGTTCACTTTTTTGCTGAAGACTTATTATCACTGAATTCTTCCATGGGTCATAACATCTTAACTTTTCTTCTACTGATAAGGAGATATCATATTCATAATTTGGGGATCGATTTCGTCCACTGAGTTTGCAGTTAGTGGGAAAATGCCCTAGGAATTTGAAATGTCATTAATTGGGCTCTTTAAAATTTCCGTGTAGGTTTTCTTTGGGAAAGGAGAAATAGTTGGTGGGTCAGAGGGTACCGAAATACGAGGAAAGAGGAAAACTATGGGCTTAGTGGGATTTTAGGACATATATTTAGGGTTAGATTGTGCAAAATTATTAGAGAGAAAGTGATCTGTCTCTCTAGAATCTTAAAGGACCGACACCATTTTACTTCATAATACTTTCGTAGGTTCAGTACACTTCGAAGTATTAAAGTTACATCTATGACTAATTATAATTTGAATAAGAAAATAACTAAATACGAAAAATGACCTAACAAAAAAATTATCTTTTATTTTCCAATCTCTTATGTAATTTTTTACTGTTCTCCCTTGAAGAATGTCATATGATATAAATGAAGAACATATTCTCTTATATAATAAGAAGGTCCAGATTCAAAGAGAGGAAGTTTGTTTGGAATTTAGCCATAGTTGATGAGAATAATAATTAGAATACGAGAGAGGAGAGGATTAAAAAGAGAAATGAGGAAGGTTGTTTTCAACCTTTCTCGAATGAGTCGAACTTTTTGAGTAGCCTCAAACACTGAATCTGGAGCTATGAAACTCGTATCCCAGTTCAACCAGCTTAAGTAGGCATAAGGTTGATATGTTTGCTAGTGTTGTATGCTTCATGTTACCATTAATTTTTTTTTTGTTTCTATCACGACCCAAAACTTGGGTCATGATGGCGTTTACAACCCTTCAGTAAACAAGCCAAATCCTTCAGCCCTGAGCTACTCGCAATGGGCCATAAACACTCGAAAACAGCAAAACTAGTGAAAACATAAGCAAATATATAACATAACAAAAGCAGAGGGAAATATATATACAACCCAAATCCCAAAACCTGGTGTCAATGGCATATGGAGCTACTAAAAAAAGTATCCAAAAGATAAATATATACAAAGTAACTCCTTCAAACATAATACTACACAAGCCAGCTGTGGACAAAATAAAACGGGTTAGGAATCAAGGAAGCCATGATCAGCTCGTATGGTAAAGCTCACCGTAGCTTTCATAATCAGCTATGTCTACTCTGCACGACCTCGGTATCTCTAATAACCACTACCGATATCTGTACCATGAAACGGTATAGAAGTACAACATGAGTACAAACATAGGTACCCAGTAAGCATCATAGGCCGACCGAGCTAAAATAGAGTACAAGTAAGAAATAACAAGGAAAGTAAAGCAGGTCAATGATAGTAAGAAAGCAGAAATAAACTAACTATTAATACAGGAAGGGAAAAAGAGTCAACATGTAACTACTATCAAAGGGATCTAAGTACAAAACTATATAGGAAATCAGAAATACGGCCATCGTATAAGGGCACTAACCAGTACCTGTATAGCCCGAAATCGAAGTAAAGGAAGTGTACCTGGACTCCAGTTAAGGGCCAATACTGATGCAACCATAAATATACCACAAGTAAATTAAGCGAAGTATAAGTGCAACTAAGTGAAGAACAAAAAATAAACACACAAAAACCGACCTAACGCCCCATCCCGTCGGTGGCACAAATAATACAAGAAACCCACTATGACTCCCCCTTAAGCCTGATGAGCACAAACAATGCGAGAATGAGTGTATGGAGGTGCTGAAAAGTAAATCTGATCAATACTGACTAGTGCCAAGACCCTGTGTTCCCTGACCCTTAGTACCAAAACCATACCGAAACATGGGTCCCTCACCCTGAGTGCCAAAACCTTACCGAAATGTAGGGTCCCTAACCCTTAGTGCCAAACCATACTAAATCGTGAGGTCCCTGACCCTTAGTGCCAAAACCATACTAAAACATGGGGTCCTTGACCCTTAGCGTCAAAACCATACCGAAATATGGGGTCCTTGACCCTTAGTTACAAACCTTACCAAATCGTGGGGTCCTTGACCCTTAGTGCCAAAACCATACCAAAATATAAGGTCCCTGACACTTAGTGCTAAACCAAACCAAATCGAGGGGTCTCTGATCCTTAGTGCCAAAACCATACCGAAACATGAGGTCCCTGATCCTTAGTGCCAAAAGTAACCTTCTGAGTAACAGTGTATCATCTGTGACAGTTAAAAACCCTTTTTGTTATATTTGAAAAATAGTGACATACCACAAGGTGGTCGTGGCATACGTATAAGTAAGAAAATATATGTTTTCATTAGTAATTAATCCAAGAAAACCTCCAATTTTAATTGTTTAACTGAGAATATAAAGATGCCATAGCCTCGGGACACGCCCGTGCTCAATCTTCTAGAAGTGACAATGTAAGGATGCATGATCACAGCTCAACTATAGTAAAAAGTCGAATACAGGAGGATCTAGCAGACTAGGATCGGCCAAAGGCCACAAGCTAAGAACTCATCTTACTCGCTCGTCATAAGGGATCAAACATAGCTAAAAAGTCTGAGGTCGCCCCCGTCAAGACCAGAACAATCACATATAACCCACGCCCTTTAAGTCCCTCTGCGGGACCCCTAAAAGCCGGCAAAAGAGAAATAACTGATCTAACTCAAGGCGATCACCCTAACAACAACCCACACAGCAAGCCACATCAATCAAGCATAATACAGTAGCCCAATCTATAAGGAAATTAAACCCTAACATACCTGGGTGCCGACAAGAATCCTCATAATACATGCAACACAGGCCCGGAGCTCCAAACGCAACCAAAATCACCCGAAACTATCAAATTAAGATTTTGGGGATTAATATATGACGAACAAGACCCATATTTCAAATTACGAACCGACTCAGAAAAATGAGCCTATAAAGGTCTTGTGGGCCCCGCAGCTCAAAAAGATAAACTAAGATCACCGACAAGAAGGCCTCAGCTCAAAAAATGCGTGGTTCAAACTTGAGATGAATTAGACCACTAAAAGGTCTTCAGTTTTCCAAGAAACGTTATGCGCTATAAGGAAAAACATACAACTAGAGGTCAACTTGAAAAACAAAAGAGAACGTACCCGAAAAGTGAGTAACAATACCCACAACAGCTCACTAATGCTAAAACAGCACCACACCTTGTTAGGGGTGGAATAAAACTCACGAAACAAGCTAAAATTCAAAACCCCCAAAGTGCTAGCACAATAATTACCAACTTTGAATTTGGTTTGGGGCCAAATTTGAGCTAAGGGATAAGAGAATTTAGAGAAAAAAGATAAGGTGAGGGAATGAAGTTGGAAGCTGGAAACCAAAATTAAAAACACCACAGTAGTTGATTTATCGGTCCATATGGCTGATAAATTGGCATTTCCTGAAAAAGAAAAATATCGATTTATCAGTCCAAATGATTGATAAATCGACATCCCTTCCCGAAAAAGGAAACTTGGTAGGTATCTATTTATCGGTAAAAAGTGTTGATTTATCAGTACCTTATGATTTAATAGAGAAAAGGCCAATTTATTCATCACCGATAAATTGGCAAATTGAACGATAAATCAATCTGTAACTGCACCAAAAAAACAAGATTTTCAATAACTTCAGCATGAGGCTCAAAAATGAAACGAAGTCCAATTTTGAAAGACCAAATATGTATTTTGAGTTAAAAACATATTTTGGACTCAAAGAAAATGAAAAAAAATCCAACGAAGGTCGTTTAAAGGAATCAAAATCAACCAAAAGGACCAATTTTCCAACTTTCTACAAATGGTCCCAAAACAAACCTGACACCTCAGGAAGCAAACCAAAGGTAAAATTAGCATAGAGTCACCATTCTGGAGCTGATGGAATCATCGAAATTCCAATCCGATGCTCCGATCACCCAAAGACCACCCAGGCTCCAAAATGAGCTTTAAATGACTAAATTTCCATAAATTATCTCAAACTCACGACGAACACCCCGGGACACAAACTTAAGGTCCATATAGGACAAAGTCGGCATTCCGGAGCTAGCGGAACAATTAGAATTTGATTCTGAGTGCGTTTAGTAAAAATTCACCCTAAAATTCCACCGTTCTAAACATGAAACCTCAAAGCAGGAAAACTGAGATAACATACAAATAAGTTTCCAGGGCACCGAACTACCCGTCCCAGCAAGTCATAAGTGACTTGGGGCAACTACTAAACATAGAAAAAGGCAAAAGGCAAGTAAATAACCAAATGGATCATTACAACTTCCACCACTAAATAGGACTTTTGTCCTTAAAGTCAAGAAAAAAGTAGTACCTGAAGTCTCGAATAGATGTGAATACTGGGCCCGCATATCACGCTCTATCTCCCACATAGCCTCCTTGACTGGTCAATGTGCCTAACGAACCTTCACTACTGGAATTTCCCTGGACTTGCGTTACCTCACATCCTTGTCTATGATAGCCTCTAGCTCCTCAACATACCTGAAACTACTATCAACTTGCACAGACTCCTGGGGGAGCACATGGGACAGGTCCGACACATATCCGTGAAGCATGGATACATGGAAAATCGAATGAAATGCAGCTAACTCTAGAGGCAATGCAAGTCTATAGGCAACCTCTCCAACTCTCTGTAAGATCTCGTAAGGCCTAGTAAATTGGGGGCTAAGCTTTCCTCGCCTACCAAACCTCAAACGCCCTTCATGGGTGAGACCCGGAGAAAGACCATGTCACCAACACTGAATTAGAGGAGGCAAAGCCTACGATCTGCGTAGGACTTTCGCCTACTCTACACTGCCCAAAACATATACTGAATAAGCCTGACCCATTCCATAGTATCACGAAGCCAGTGTGAATTTTGCAGTCGAACCTCTCCACCACAAAACCAACCAATAGGCGACCTGTAATGCCTACCACACCAAGCCTCGAAAGGCGGTATCTAGATATTGGAGTGGTAGTTATTATATACGAAACCTTTGTCAGGGCCAAGTCCCTTTCCCGACTACCTCCAAAATAAAAAACACAGGCACGCAACATATCCTAAAGCACCTGAATATTCCTCTCGGACTGCCCATCAGTCTGCGGGTGGAAAGTTGTACTCAAATTAACCTCAGTACCCAACTCTCTCTAAATCGACCTTCAAACTCACGATGTAAATTGCGTGCCTCGATCAGATATATTATACACACCATAAAGGCTAACCATCTCACGAATATATAACTCAACCAATTTCTCCGTACCCCAGGTCGAATATGCCAGTACAAAGCGGGATGATTTGGTCAATCGATCCATGATGACCCAAATATAATTATGACCTCTAGAGGTGCAGAGAGGGTCTGAAACAAAGTCCATAGTGCTCCTCTTCCACTTTTACTCTAGAATAAAGAGTCTCAACATCTCTCCACCTAGTTTCCAGTGTTCAAACTTTACCTGCTGATAGTTCAAACACTGCTACCAATAATGTTGCCGCAAATTGCGCTACATCATTGCGGTACCTGAGTGAATAAAATACCTGGAAAAGTTAGCCTTACGCAATAAAGTCTGGATCAAGTCACCTACTCTCGGAATGTCTAGGCGACCATGAACCCACAATACACCATTAGAATCTAATAAGACCAAACTGAAATCACCCAACAGAACTCTCTCTCTCTCTCTCATTTGAACCGTACATGGATCCTCATACTGGGGTTGTCAGATCTGATCAAACAAAAAGGATCTGGACTCAATGTAGGTAAATAACCCTTTCTGGCACTGAAAGATCCAACCTAACCAACATGTTGGCTAAGGACCAAACGTCCCGAGCCAACGTTCTCTAAAAAAGGTAAACAGAAGCCAAGCTACCCATACTCACCGCCTTCTGGCTCAAGGCATCAACAACCATATTAGCCTTACTAGGATGATAAAGAATGCCTAAATCATAGTCCTTCAGGAGCTCAAACCACCTCTGTTGTCTCAAGTTAAGCTCCCTCTAACTCAGAATGTACTGCATAATGTTGTGGTCAGTCTAAATCTCGCAATGGACTCCATACTAATAGTGCCTCCATATCTTAAGCGTGAAAACTACCATTGCTAACTCCAAGTTATGGGTGGGGTAGTTACACTCATGATTCTTTAGTTGCCTCGATGCATAAGCTGTACATGACCCTGCTGCATCAGAACACAACCCAATTCAACACCTGAAGCATCACGGTATACTGTATACGGCTGACTCTCAACTGGTAATACAAGAACTGGAGCAGTAGTTAGTAACTTGTTCAGCCTAAAAAAGTTGGACTCACACTCAGATGACCAGTGGAAAGGCACATCTTTCTGTGTCAGTCTAGTCAATATTACCGCAATAGAAGAGAAACTATGAACAAATCAATGATAATACATGCTAACCCAAGAAAACTGTGGGTCTCTGTGATAGAGGAAAGTCGAGGCCAATCACACATTATGGCTACCTTAGTTGAATTAACACTAATATCGGCACTTGACACCACGTGGCCTATAAATGAAATGGAGTCTAACCAAACTCACACTTTGAGAAGTTAGGATAGAGCCGCTCAGTCCTCAAAGTCTGCAACAAAACCCTCAGGTGCTCCTCGTGCTCCA
This sequence comes from Withania somnifera, assembly GCA_039654485.1. Classification (NCBI taxonomy): domain Eukaryota; kingdom Viridiplantae; phylum Streptophyta; class Magnoliopsida; order Solanales; family Solanaceae; genus Withania; species Withania somnifera. Next base: position 2,247 of record JBDJHY010786491.1, on the reverse strand, counting down.
CTCCACTCTGCAAATAAACCAATATATCATCTATAAATACAATCACAAAAGAGTTTAAATAAGGCCCGAACACGCGAATCATCAAGTTCATAAAGGTTGTAAGGGCATTAGTCACCCCAAACGACATCACCAATAACTTGTAACAGCCATACCTCATTCGAAAAGTTGTCTTCCGGACATCCTCAACCCGAATCCTCAACTAATGGTAGCCAGATCTCAAATAAACCTTAGAGAACACTGTGCATCCCTGAAGCTGATCAAACAAATCATTAATATGCAGCAGGGGATACTTTTTCTTAATAGTTACCTTGTTTAACTGCCTCTAGTCAATACACATCCATATAGAATCGTTTTTTTCTTCACAAACAACACCGGAGCGCCCCACGATGACACACTGGGATGGATAAAACCTCTGTCAACCAGGTCCTGCAACTGAACACTCAACTCTCGAAGCTTGGCCAGCGCCAGACAGAAATAAGGAATAGAGATAGGCCTGGTGCCGGCTTAACTTCAATAGCAAAGTATATGTCACGCTCAGGTGGGAGGCTAGGAAAATCGGCAGGAAAAACATTAATAAACTCACTAACTACTGGTACAGACTCATGGGGAAGGGGACTCAATACTGATATTCTAGCATGGTCCAAATAAGCATAACAACCTCAGGCAACAAGTCTATGGGCCCGACAATCGGAGATAACCCAAACCATAAAATGGCTAGTGGGACTGCACTATACCACTGGGGTACACCGGGCACAAATAAGGTCACGGTTTTGGCATTGCAATTCAGGACCGTATGATAGCGGGATAACCAATCCATGCCTAAGATTATATCAAAATCTAAACATATCCAACTCAATCAAGTCATCCCGAGTATTGTGACCCTAAATTGTCACCTGGCACAACTTACATATCCGATCCACCACAAGGGTCGCACCTATTGGGGTAGATACACTCAAGGGTACAGGTAATCGCTTACTAACAATATCCAACCCTGAAGCAAAGTAAATAGATATATATGACAAGAGGGAGCCCAGATTAAATAATGTCAATACAGAGTACCCAAGAACAGACAACGTACTAGCGATGACTACATCTGAGGACTCGGCCTTAGACCTGTATGGAATGGCATAAAGCTGATGCTGGCCAACGCACTGTGGTGGATCAGAACCTCTGCCTCTATCCCTTGCTCCCTGGCCTCCTTCCCTAGCTCCCTGAGCGGCTGGCAACCAACCTTTGACTAGTGGTATCGTATAAAATGGTTGGGCAGGCACAGCCGCACCCTACGTGGTCCTACATCGAGGATAATCTCCGGAAAGTAGCTCTGGTCCTCACTCTCAAAACAACTCCTGGGAACCCTGAGGCAGTCTCTAGAAAAGTGTCAGCCCCTCCATACTCATAACAACTCCCACCTCCGGTCTAACTACACGGATCCTCAATATGGTCTCGCGAACCTGAAGCTGGGCCCCTGACGGACTGACTACTCGACCCACTTTCGGAGGTCTAAAGTGAACCCTGATACCTTCGGCCATTATGGGGCCCTCTGCTGAAATCACGGTCCCGTATTTAGACCCTAAAAACCCGCCCTAATGACACTACCTCTTCTCGTTGCCCTCGTAGGCTGCGGGCATGGTCCGCAACATCCAGGAAGGACTTTTGAAGCACTAGAAACCACTCGACCTAACTTCGTAGGTCCAATCTCATCCCAAATGCAAAACGGCGAATCCGTTCCTCTTCTGTAGGTAGCAAGTCACCGTTATTCCTAGACAGGTCAATAAAATGGGCCTCGTACTTAGAAACAGTCATAGAGCCCTGACCCAAACCCTCAAACTGAGCCCGCAACGCTCACGGGCGCTCCTAGGCACATATTGGCCATGAAAGCCTCTCTGAACAGTCCCCAAGCCAATGGGGTTGACCTTGATGGCATGTGATCCCTAAATACTCTCCACCACTGGTTGGTGGTGCCCTCTAGCAAATAGGAGGTAAAATCCACCCTATGCAAGTCCAATAGCTCCAGTGTCCGCAGACACTCCTCACATACAGTAATGAACTCATAAGGGTCCTGCCCCTGTGCTCCCAAGATCCTTATAGGGGAAATCCATTAAAAATGATCCAGTATATTCCACACCTCATATGCGGGGAAGGCAGGAGTTGATGCTGGTACTGGTGCAGGAGTAGTAATAGTAGTCTTGAATAAAGTAGTCGGTGGGACTAGCAGTGGTAGTGCTGGGGTTGTGAATACTGAGCGAG
>JBDJHY010786275.1:0-15339 GCA_039654485.1 Withania somnifera | reverse complement strand
CCCCTCTTAAGCCCAATGGGGACAAACAATAGGAAAATAGGTGTATAGGGGTGTTGGAAAGTTACAAAACACTTATATCAAGGTACCAAGGCCCTATCAAGTACCAACAGGACAAAACACAAGCCTCTGTGACTTGAGGAATGAGCCTTAGAGTTGAGTGCAAGAAAACAGCTCAACCAGTATCAATCTCAAGGTCCATGCCCTAGATATTTCATACTCAACCCTACGACTTAGAAGACTGCACCTCACACTCGAGTGCAAGGGATCTCAACTTAATAAGAATCAAGCTCAGGGTTTGTGCCCCATAGATCCATGCCTCAAAACAAAAATTCAAGGTATAAGCTCTCACAATGTCGGTCATTCACCCCAAGGCAGATGACATGTCCCTGCCCAACCCTGGGTCTGCATAATCATAGCCAATAAAGGAAAACAATATCAATTGAAGTCTATGATTGGAAAAAGGCCATCGGTCCGTAGGAATTCGACACTCACTGTGTAGTAATTCAACTCACAACACTCGCTGTGTAGGAATTCAAACCAGTCAACAAGGTCCTTGGCCACCCCGTGGTAAGGATAGGCCAGGGAAAAATAAGCCTTCATCCCCCATTCCCCAACATGGGCTCTAGATCAATCAATAAACTAGTCACAAGCCAGCTAAAGGATAACAACCAACCTAAAGTACCCAACCCACTCATCTAGCCATTATAACAAGTACAGTACAAATAACCTAGTCTAAAAAAGAGAGTAAGCCTTGCCTACCTAGGCATTGGCGTTGATCATCAAAATATATGCACCGTAGGCTAAAGCTTTGAATGTAGCCAAAAATCCTTGGAACTATCAAAAATACGACTCTATAGATAAAAACATAAAGAATAAATCCCATATTGAAAATAGAGAATCAGGTCAAAAAAGTGTCTCCAAAACAAGCTCGTGGGTCTTGCAACTAGGAAAAATAATCTAAAAATACTTCCATGAAGGCCTTAGCTCAAGGAACATGGTTTAATTTTAAGCCCATTCAGACCACTGGAAGGCTCTCAATTTGCCGAGAATCAGTTGAGGAAAAAGATGCAATTTATGGGAAATTGATCAAGCTAAATTAGAGGGTTTAACTCACTGAAAACTGAGTAGGAAGCAAGTACAGAGTTAAAGCAACCCCTAAGCACAGCAACAATGCAAATGACTAAAGAAAATCGAAGAGAAATGTTGAGCCCCAAGGCATCCATCAAAAGGGGAGGAAACAAGCTTTTTAAAGAAAGGAAACACACCTACCAAAGGCGGGGAGGTAGTAGCAACCATTCCAATAAGCTCCCTTAGCACCAAATAACCCAAGGCAATAGTTTTCTAGAGAGAGAGACTGATTTGAGAGAAGGGAAGATAGGGAAATGACTGACAAATCAAAGTTCTTAGTTTTATATCTGTACACAGTAGGGTGCATTTACGCTAATGAAGAAATCTGGGAACTAGCATGATCGAGTGAAGGACAGTGTGATTGCACTTAATAAGGGAAAACAGATTCATCACAATCTCTCTAGGAGGGGTGCGATCGTGCTAAGCAATAGTTCCTGGAGAAAATTTCGGCAATAGAAATAATCAACCGAAGGATCAAAATCAATACAAAAACAAACAACAATGAACCAAATATTCATTTTGGGAGGAAAGCATATTTCGGACCTAACGAAATTGATTAGATGACCATTGGAGGTCGTTTAAGAAAAAAGTACCATAAAACTCAAAAGGACAAAAAATGCCTAACTTGAAATCTTCCAAAACCATCCCAAAATGATCTCGGACACCTTGGAAAGTGAACTAATGACTAGCCTATCCTAAACCATCATTTCAGACCTGATCAAATTGTCAGAATTCCAATCCGATGCTTCGATCATCAAATGACCACCCATATGTGTCTATGTCTCTCACTTTAAAAGAATCAAACTAATATATTGAAGATCTATATTTCCTAACATTTGAGGCCTCAAAATGATTTGTATAAATGTTGAAATCATAACTGTTATTATACGAACACTATACAAAATGAAATTCCTTAACCCAACGGCCTATGAAATTAATAACACATGCTCGAAGAATATCTTCCAACACCTGAATCATTTGCTTAGACTGGCCATTGGTCTAAGGATGAATATTTGCACTCGTATACAACTGGGTACCCAAATTATTCTATAGTTCCCTCAAAAAATACAATGTAAATAAGGAGACTCGATCATAAATGATACAGTAACCATGCTAACAATCTGACTAAGGTAGATCTTAGTCAACTTCTCAGTATTATAATCCATTTTGACAAGAATAAAGTGAGAAGACTTAGTAAATCAGTCCACTATCACAATATCAAATCAAAAGTACCCATAGTGGTATTCAACCCCACTACAAAATCCATGATACTATGCTCTCACCAAATGTCGAAACAGGCATCCTCTAAGATAATCGAATAGATCACGGATGATCTAACTTAACTGTCTAACTATTCAAGCATTTGGCCAAAAACAAACAATGTCCTTCGTCATACCATGCCACCAAAATTATTGGGTAAAGCCATGATAAATCTTAAATGCTCTTGGATAGATAGAATACCTCAAAAAGTATGCCTCGTTTAAGATCAAACTAGTCAAATCACCCACATGCGGCATACAAATTCTACTACCAATCCTCAAGAACCATCAAGGTCAAGTATAGCATATTTGCATCCACTCATCAATACTTTATCTCTAATGATACACAATTTTTTATCTTAAACTTTTTTTTCTTAATCTGCTCCATTAATATGAATGGGCCTCCACGAAGGAAAGAATCCCACCATCATCTGAAATCTGCAAGCAGAAATGGTTGTTGGCTAAATTCTAATTATCTATAGAAAAGGTTGCTCCTCTACACAAATCAAAGCAACAGAGCCCATACTAGTTTATTTTCTACTCAATGTATCAGCCACTACATTGGCTTTGCTAGGACAATACAAAATAGTCATGTCATAATCTTTCAACAATTCAATCTATCACCATTGTCTCAAATTTAGATCCCACTAACTGAAAATATTCTAAAGGTTTCTATGATTAGTGAACACCTCACAATAACCCCATTTAAATAGTGACACCACAACTTAAAACAAAACACAACAGTTGCAAACTCTAAGTAATGGATAGGATAATTCTTCTCATGAATCGACAACTACCTCAAAGAATAAGCTATAAATTTCCTATTTTCCATCAAAAATCTACCCAATCCAACTCTAGAAGCATCAAAATACACGGTGAAAGGTTCACCCTAAACTTACAATGTCAAAAGAGAAGCTAAATTAAGGCTTTAAGCTTTTGAAATCTCTTGTCACACTTATCAAACCACTGAAAAGATATATTTTTTTAGTTAATCTAGTCGAAGGAGATACAATGGAAGAAAATCCTTGAAAAAATCACCGGTGATATACAGTCAGAATAAAAATATAGTTTTTTATGGATAAGAAGGCCTTTTCCAGCCTCTAACTGCCTCAATCTTAGCTGGATCACTCTGAAGTATAACCTTCAAATGTTGCACATGGTCTTCCTCGCTCCAATATACCAATATATCATTAATGAAGACAATCATAAACAAATCAAGATAAGGCCAAAATACTTTGTTCATCAACTCCATAAATGTTGTTGGGTCTTTCGTTAGTCTAAATGACATAACTAAAAACTCATAGTGGCCATAATAGGTTTTGAAAGCTATTCAAAGCCCTAATCTTCAATTAATGATAGCTTGATCTCAAATTAATCTTATAAAACACCTCATCACCTTACAATTGATCAAATAAATCATCGATGCAAGGAAGGGTATACTTATTCTTGATGGTAACCTTATTTAACTACCTTTAGTTAATACACATCCCTATAGATCCATACTTTTTCTTTATGAATGGAATAGGAGCCCCCAAGGTGACACACTCAGTCTAATAAAATCATTACTTAACAAATATTGTAATTATTCTTCCAATTCGACTAGGCTATTCAATAAGGAGGAAAGAAATGGGTTTGGTTCCTAGATCTAAATTAATACAAAGTTGATGTCGCTGTTAGGAGGAACACCTAGAAACTCAGTAGGGAAAACACCTAGAAACTCTAAAAAAACTATAAGAACTCTAATAAAGGAGTATCAACACTAATACCACGGGTAAGGATAAATAGGGGAGATATCCCCTCTCAATTAGTCATTGAGCGTGAAGGAAGGAGATCAACCTAACAAACAATATAGCCCTCCCACTCCACCTTTGGAATACCCAGCATATCTAAAGTGATGGCCATGGCATAACAATCCAAGACTGCATGTTGTGGAGAAATCCAATCCATAAAAAAAATCAAAATCTACCGTATCAAGAATAATCAGGCTACCCAAATATCATACCTTACCATAATTATAATATAGGGTTGATACACTGAATCCACCCACTAAAGAATCACCTATGAACATGGTAACATGAATAGGAACTGGTAGGGAATAACTCATTATAATAAATCTAGAAGAAAAATATCTAAAAAAATATGAATAGGTATAACAAAGATCAAATAAGACAGATGTAGGTCGATAGCACACTAGAACTATACCTGTAATCACCACATCTAAGGCCTCTACCTTTTTTCCTAATCAAAAAATCATTAAAATAACTCCTTTTAATATTAGGCATAACAACACCTCTACCACCTCCACTAGGAATTATATCTCTACTATCACCTCTACCATTAACCTGAGCACCTTGACTAGGTTGTGTTCTGCCCTAACCTCTAGCCAAAGGAGCTGGTGCTTAAGTTGGATATTAAGAACTGGGTAGGGATTCCCCTGCCTCCTCTGTGGGAAATAACTTTACAAATATCTTGGATCCCTACAAGTAAATTATGACCTTGGTGATATAGGATGTTATAACAAGTTAGATGAACTCGAATAACCATTATACACCATCTAACTATTTTGAGAGTTATGAGAAGTCTAATCTATACTAAAAGACCTATGACTGGCATAATCCCACTAGAAGTAGACATGGATTCCTAAACTAATCTCTGTCGATTAGATAAACCACTCATCCTAGAGAAACGTCTACCCCTAAATGAAAACCCAAAAAACTGACCAGAAGAGCGGGGTCTCTTACCTCTAACCTTCCTAAACTTCTGTCTCTCTTTGTAAAAGCTCAGCCTTCTTAGCGACATCAGCTATCTGTAAAAGGGATCTTGTCAATCCACTCTAAACACAGTAATACAAAGGGTATAATTCAATCCCCATACAAACCTATGAATCCTCTCACTCGAATCCAAAAGAAGTAATCAAACATATTTGGGTAAGGGACAAAATTGGGTTTCGTACTCGTCCATTGATATCTCACCCTAAGTAAAACTCTTAAATCAACATCTAATCTCTTCGCAGACACTCCAAGTGGAAGAATCATCATAAAAAGACTAGGTGAACTCCTCCTAAGTGATCAGAGAAGATACCACTAGTTTTTCACTAAACTAAGATCGCCACCACTAATGTACTGACCCTTACAACTGCAAGGTATGTAGAGTACCATGTGTAAGTCTTCTAACCTCATGCTCTCAAGTAGCTTGTAACAAGTAGATAGAAATTAATATTCCTCATCATCCCTTCCACCCCAGAACTTAGGTGGATCCAACTTTCTAAACTTTTCATGCATGTACTACTCCTTATTAGATAGGGATACTCCCATCACTTCTACACCCGGTAACTACCCTTCGTCATCTCCATAAACCATTACTAGTTTTCCCATTAAATCATATAAAATTGGAATCTAATATTTTTGTAGGATTTGAGCCCTCACTCTAGTCAGTGAACCCTTGGTTGTCAAGTCGTACCCCCACTTAGTTCTTAACCCTCCAATACTTCTAAAACCCAGAAAAGGGTATCCTGCAGCAGTAGAGTGGGAAAAATCTCTTGAGGTACCTACACCTCATCAAAATGACATTAAGATCAAGGAAACTATATTTATCTTATCCTCTCACTAGTGTGGCATCTCAAGCTCTACCTCGGCCCTACCCGTGGGATCATCCTGGACTGCTAACTCTGGCCAGTACCTTATCAACTAGAATAGGAACAATCTTAACTCCAGGAACTCAATGGTGGGAAAGTAAAGATGATTAGTAAACATGAAAAGGGACTTTATATTCATACAAAAAAAACAAAGGCTAACAATTTATCAATACCCAAATGGATAAATTACACAAGATTGGAATGAAAGAGAAGACTTCTTTGAAGTTCCATAGCCTCTCAAAGATAAGTAAAAGACTTCTATACAACAATCCAAAAGACTACCTTGTACAGTATGAGACCTATTAACCTAGAGCTCTAATAAGAGCTTGTCATGATCTAAAATCCAAGTCATGATGGCACCTGCCCTAACCCACTGACATATATAATACTACATAATATTACAAAGGTAAATATACAAAATAATAAGTCTCGATAAGAAAAGATACCATACAAAAATGCAACCTAATAAACCATCCCAAGATACAGAATCACCATGTACAAGCCACTAATTGAATAAATACAACATCTGGAAAATTTTTACAAGTATTAAATGTCGACATCTTCAAATAGAATGAAAGACAAAAATACAAAGAAGTTTGTGGTGTCTTTGGGAAAGAAAAGTAGCTACCTCAAATGCTCTAGAATTCAAGCATTAACGTTTGATTTGGGTAGTTAAATCAACCTACACCAGGATTCACATCTACAAAAGGTGTAGAAAAATATAGGTAAGTACAAAAAATACAACAGGTACTCAGAAAGTATTCCTGGATGGCTTTAAAATAAAGCAGTGACAAGCACCAACACCCTGACACACCAACCACAATTCTTTCATAACACCAACCCTGTAATCGGGCAACCAACTAGAAGTATATGATATATAAATAAAGATGCATGGCATAGATAAATGTCAATAATAAATTATATGATAAAAAATAATTAAAAAAATCTAAACGCCATTCTATTAATACAATGCCAAAGTAAATCATCCATTCCCAACTCAAAATATATAAAATCAACATCAAATAAGATTAAATCAAAAAAAAATATCAAGTAAAATCATCTCATCCTTAGCCCATTTGGGAAACGCCTCCCTTTCCAAATCAGTTAACAATCTATGGGAAAATCCCACCAGTTGTGTGAAAGCCACATGAAAGGTTTCCTTTATTAGTCCCCAACATATATGTCCACCCCGACGTGAGGGCTACATCTTGGGATCCAAAAAAATTACGGTATGGATTCTAGCATGAATAATACAAGGTAAATAAATCATAAATCAAAAATGACAACAATGTCATCATACAACCACTTTCATGGTCAATCTATTGTAATGACCCTTATATTTATTTCTATGTTTTATATGCTTTTTTGCATTCAAGAGCACTAGTAGCTTTACCAGGTCATTTGTGACTTTCTAGGTCCAATAGTGTGGTACCCTAGCATTTCAGTTCAGAGTTATATCATTTTCTTTATTTTAGAGCCTAAACTTAGGTAATCATTGAATTTCATCGACATTCCTTCAATAATAGCTTTGAATTGAATTTTGACAGATTGATTAGATCCAGAATATGGACATTAGTCTTGATGGACCCTTGATTTGGGTTTAGGAGCTTTCGGTGAGATTCTATCTTGTTTAACAAGATAACAATTTGTTAGAGTTGAAAGTGTGACTTCGGTCAAATACTGATGATCAAAGCCTCTTGTATTAAATTTGACAGTTCCATCAGCTCCAGAATACTAAACTTTGTTATATGGTTCTTTACGCCAATTCCTCAAGCTATTTGTTTAAACTTACGATGGTGTCTACTTCAAAACTTAAGTTGCCAGCTATATTGTAAAAGCCCGCGAAACTCGAGAGTTTTAGTTTTAGTTTAGTATTTAAAAATATGTATATATTTTACTATTATTTCTAAAAAATTGAATATTTATTCATGACATATTATGAGATCTTTATGTGTGTGTGTGTGTGATTCATCAAGCATCATATTGCATGTATATACATTTAAAATTTAAGCTTTTGGGTGTTTTTTATTCTTAGCACGCATATATATATATATATATATATTAGAGGAGTATTAGTTATTTATGATAATTATGCATGCTATCTGAAGGCTTCTCAAAGATATTCTTTTATTACTTGGTACATAAAAGTTTCCTTTTTAATTCTTTAATTTTGATAAGTTTTGCATTTCTATTGCTTTCTTCACTGGGCTGTTTGAGCCTGATTCATATTTAAATTATGCCCATTCTCTTAGTATGAGTTCCTAGTATTGCTGAGAATCCCATGGTAATTTTCTCTTTTGGATTCGATTAACGGGTCCCACGAGCTTATTTTGTATACAATTTTCTGCATGTCCAAATTCGATATAAATTATGTTGTTGTAATAGTATTAGTTTGTAGGTGCTTATTTTTCTAGTTTTGGTCCTATTAGAAGATGTTACAAATTCAATAAGCTGGTTTTCATACACTACAACTGCTATTCTCACTGGATGATAGATAGGTTTCTTTGGCTTACACTTGGGGTATAATTGGTATAACTTCCCTAGATGGTATACTTGGGTTGGGATTATTAGGTTGGCACTATGACCCATGTGCTCTTATTTTCTTCTACCTCATCTCTCGTTCTAACAACCATCGGTGTAATATGATTCCTTAGCCTATTTGTAGCCTTATGATGGCATAAGGTAACTCTAATGTATAATTCATTGACCCATATATTAATTTTTCGGTTTGGACTTCTTGTTGTGTGCTGTTAGTTGTAGACTATGCCTTTGTAGGACCGGTAGGATTATTGTAGTATTATTGTGGTTGTGCATTTATGTAATGCATTTACTAATACATACTACACTCCAATTTATGACATTTTTAAGGGTAAAAGGCCCATTACTATTTTTTGGAGCATTGTGGCCTTAAGGTCCGTTTTTTGTATATTTAATGAGTAAACTATAATAAAAGGACGATTTGGGTTTTCATAATAAATATTAAAATAGGAGATTTTAACCTTGTTTAGACCCAGTTTACTCTTTTTCTACTTATTTTAGCCCAAGCTTCACAACCTAGTATCGAGAACTATCATTTACTACTATTGTTGGCACTTGAATCTTGTTTCTAGCAGCGAATAAAACATTTTTAACTATACCACACTTACTGAGTAGAGCTAGTCAATAATGAGGCATTGTCATATGGTGATACTGATATACGAAGATCCAATTATACCGATAAACTATGATATTAAGATACTATGATATTGTGATACTGAGACATTGATACACTGATACTAAGGCATTGCGATACTAAGTATTGATACTGAGCTTCAAATTCAAAGGTATGCGGTTTGAGTTCTCCCTGGGCCCTACCAACATGGATGTAGCCGACAGAGGGGTTCTATTTGGTGATTTTCATGAGTCTTGCCTACGGCACCCGACCCAGGGGAGGTGCATACACCTATACCCCTGACCTACCCCTACATCATGTGTTTGTTACTTTCCTACACTTGTTTTTCTATATGAACCCTCTAGTAGTATCAGATGTCGGTGAGTGAGCATGCTTTATTAGTACTTTTTAGTTTTGGTTGGGTTTCTTGGAAGAGTTTAATTTTTATTTTTTATTATCTATATTTGTAGCTGTTAGTTTTAGTTGTTAGTTGCTGTAGTAGATATCTATATTTGTTATTTGTTAAACCTTACCTAGTGGATTTATCTGTGTTCACATATGCTTATCATATTGTTCCTCATCCATTTCATTGAGATTAATGGTACAACGCTCATCCCCTAGCCTTTCTTGCTTTTTTTGTTACTTGCTTTATTTTTATTATTGTTGTGCTACTGCAAGGACCCTGGGTATGTTTTTCTCTTACCTGAGTTTCTACTTCACTATATGGCTAGGTTCTTGTTTTCACATTATTTTCCCTATGACTTATCTTCTTTACCTTACTACTATTTTCGATAGTTATTTCTTTTATGTTCCTAGTGGGACCTTGAATCTAACTAGGTACTCATTGCTCGAAAATTAGTACTCATACTACACTTCTCTTCTCCCTAATGAAGATCTAGGTGTGATATTACACTGTTGACATTGATATTCGTGTTAGATTTAAGGATTCAGAGATTCATGGTGAGCTCATAGCGACAAAAGTTATCTACTTCTCCTCAGATGCACTTATGATTCATTTGTATTCCAGAGACATCTTGTATATTTAATTTTTGATATTTATGTATTCTTTAAATCTCTCTTCTACTTTTTATTTACTACTTTACTTTACTAGTTCTTAGCCTTATTTTCTGTCGTAACCCATTATTTATGGTTTCGGGGTACAGGGATTAGTTCTCCTATATAAGGGTTGTATGTGACATCATAACCTCAGAAATCGGGTCGTGCGAGCTTGGTATCATTAGACTAGGTTCATCAGTATCAGTGGTACAAGAGCAAGTGTCTAGTGGAGTCTTGCGGAATAGCATGATGATGTCCCTACCTTATCTTTGGGAGGTTGCTATGACATTCCTAGGAAATAATTCTCTCTACTTGACTCTATATCATGTGTTTTTCTCCTTTGTGGTTTCTTAAAGTCCCATTCATTCATATTCACTCTTTAATAAATGGTCCATTTGAGGTATTCCGCATGTGAGGGAGAGTCTTTTATGCCAGTGTCTAGGGTTCTAGTGAGGGTCTAAGGTAGAGTATAATCCTGAGGTTGAGGATTTGTTAGAGACACTACACCAAATAGAGCTTTGGGAGTTATCCTAGGGCCAGAGTTGGTCATATACCAATGGCAGCAAAATCATCCATATCAACCGCCACTTGGCTTTGCCCCATCCCCAGCTCCAGTAGGGTCTATTTCTTTGTCAGTTTTGCAAATCCCATTGCGTAAGGTTCTAGGTTAGTTTTAGGTATACCTTCGGAGGGGTATCCTCCAGTATGGGAGTAGTTCTCAGGTGTAGATTGAGCTCAAATGCTTGCAACAGTCGCAGAGTATGAGGTTAGGTTCTATGAGTTTTTTAGGTGCATTATGATGGCTTCCCCTTCTAAGAGAGAAAGGACGTAGAGGTTCGTTGATGGTTTTATTTTGCCACTCCACCTAGAAATAGAGCCCTAGTAGCAATAGGCCACTTTTTTACCTAGATTCTTGATCGTGCGAGGATTATGGAGAACATGTGTCAGAACCTGTATTGTGCTAGTGATCAGTGGTCTTGCCATGATGATGGTTAGGGTGACATCGAGTTTGGAGATATGATCGGCATATTAGTACCGTTCAAATGATATTATACCTAATTCAAATGACATCATAGGCTTTGTGTGAGGTCCAACATGATTTTAGGGTATAGGGTTTCAAGAAAACATTTATTGGTTCTTCTTCTAGAGATTCAGTCCTGATTATCGATTCTAGTTTAGTAGGGGGGGTTTCATCATTCTAAGTAATTAGATATATGCTTTAAGTATGGTACTATTGGTAACTATACTAGATATTACCCCAGCATGGGATAGTTCAACCTTGTTTTAGTTAGCTTAGGGTCCTCCCAAGTTGGTATTTCCATCAGCTATAGGTGATGACCGTGGAAGAATAGATGATTGCAGTAGTTCTAATTATAGTGAGGCAGGTGGTCGGGATCGGTATTATTTAGGTTGTTACTATGTTATACCTGGTGTTATTTTAGCTATTACAGAGGCAGAGGCTTTAGAGGAAGCGATGTAAGGTTCGACCACCTTATTGTTAGCTGGTTCAACTTTTATTTGAATTTCATTTGGGTGGTTATTTATGCCTATCTTCTTATTTACCCTAGTTGTTTTTGGTTACTAATTCATTGATTGATGATTATCTATTTCTACTTGGTAGTTGTCTCCTTTCTGTTAGTGGGTTATAATGGTAGACCAAATTGGGTAGCCTTTGAGAGGCTTGAGTTCTGTTCAGAGATGGTTATTATAGACCTAACTTGACAAATTTGAGAGAGTTCATGGGTGAGCTAGAGTCATTTGGGTATGTAGTAGTGTTATGCTTCTTGGTATGGATAGGTTACCCCTTTATCTATTCGGTTTAAGGCTTATGTTCCAAGATCATTACCTTGGCCATGACTTGTGAACCCCCAGTTATGTGGTTGGGTTCTATAGCCATGAGGGGACAATTTTTTCCCTTTTTTGAGGAAGGTATTTAGGTGCCACTTGGCATAGCTAGTAATTTTCTGGGATTGTTGGTTCTTGGATGTGAGTACAGAGAGGGTACTGAGTTAGAGAGAATTATTTTCTATTGTTAGACTACAGTTGAGTTGTGCAGGGGTAGCATTGTGATTACGTTTAGAAATCTATCGATGATCTAAGTTATCTCCTGTGTGTAGGATTTAGATATTGTATCCTAGCAGTATGGTGCTAGTAGGACACTAAGGAAGTCTTCTTCTGTTATTGAGTTGTAGGTTGGTATATTTCAAAGGGACGCCCCTTTCTAGTGGTTGGTATAGTATAAGATTTCCTTGTCATAGTACAACGCCTTATTGATTTTCCATAGTGGTGTTGGTCGTTAGGTTTTGTTGTGTGTTAAGGAGTTTTAATCATGATATCACAGTGTGTTGGTCATAGCAGGGATCTATTGGTCTAGTATCCACTAGTTTCTAGTCACTTAGGATAGATACAACTATCATTAGGTCCTAGAAGATCGGATATGGATTGTTTGGTGTGCATCGAGAGTTATTCATTATCAGCTCTAGCTGACAGTATTTTCTTCAGCTTTGGTATGGGTTATTTCGGTGATTTGAAATCATGTACGCCTGGGTTATGGGTTTTTAGCTTATTTCATGACCAGATAGAATGTTCTTTAGAAGTTACTCATCATCGATTAGGGCCGACAACATCTTCCCTCGGTTAAGATAGCCTTATCGTCATCTAGCAAAGGGATCTAGTGTAGGTGTTTGTATTTAGACTGGTTCTTATTGTAAAGTGCTCAGTTGTATTTCATAGGTTTTTCATCTCGGTGTGTTAAGTTCAAGGGATTTCTTTTGTACATTCAAGTGCAGTCCTATGCTTAGTAAGTGTTCTACACTATCTGCCTTAGACTTAGGGTTCAAGATACCAGTTTTGGAAAGTTAGCTTTATTGGTAAGAGTGGCATATTGAGGATATAGTTTGTGATTGTGTTAGATAAGTTATCATAGAATTTTCAATTGGGGAGTTCCCGTCTTTCCAATGTAGTTATTATTCAGGTTAGATAGGTTAATCAAAGTTATGGTAGTTTATGTACGTAATATGTGGATTTCTGCCATCCTTGCTTGTGCCACTTCAACAGTCTTGTTGTCTATGGAAGTCTAGTTGGAAGGACACTCAAGTTGATGATAAAACCTCTGAGAGCTAGTTTGTCAAGTTCCTGGCATGGTAGGATAGAATTAATGGTGTTTTCCATAAAGGACCAGTGTTTGTATGAGCTTTAAGATCCAGTGTCATGTTTGAGACTGGAAATGCTATTGTGGGTTCGAGAGGTGAATGATGTGTTCGAGGAATGTGTTTGTATTTTGAGAACAATAGGGTTCTGATGTGGGTGATAGTGTTAGTTGCCTATATATTCCATCTATATGAGCACGATTAAGGTGTAGCAGGGTCTGTAGAGGTGTTCCTAGTGGAAGAAGGTTACTACAGACCATTTAGAGGGGTTATCATTCTCTTATAAGGTTTAGTTCTTGTTAGGTGTCATTGATTGACCAAGTCTACTTTCTCCTATCAGATCAACTTCATTTTCTTCAAAAAGTATGTGGTTTTGGTTGTTTCCAGGAGGTGGTTCTGTCGCACATGGTTTCGTTCCTAGATTATCAAGCCTGGGTGAGTAGCTCACTCCTTATATGAAGTTTATATTATGCCTTGTGTTTGAATTCTCTTCAATCTTTGTGATTGGCTTAAAGCATTGATACAGTTTGCTAGCATAACAACTATAGCTTGGGTATTCAGAGTGCATTAGTTGAGATAAGGTAAGAGGGGAGTTGTTGATCTTCGACTAGATTTCTTACAGTTTTGAGGGTAGACTAGGGGTATCGAAACTACTGAGTGATTTATGGAATTCACTTTGAATGTGACACATAGGAGTTAGCTTGTATTCTTGTTGACTTGATTCATTCTTTGATTGATATGGAGATGTTGTCTTTCGATGAGCTTTGCAATTCTAAAAGAATGTGATTCATCTTCGGTTGCGGTTTACCATTTTGGGAAAGTCTATGATCTTTACAGTTTGGTTTATTTGACAGAATTAGGTATTTCGGGTTACTTGAAGTAAAATTTATTTGTTGATATCTCTAATCTTGGGGAACTATCTTGGGTGTTTGAATAGTTCTTGCAGGGCTTATGTCCCCTGGCTTGATGTTTTGGAACTTTCCTTCTTCTGTCTGACTTTCAAGGACGAAAGTCCTTTTTAGTAGTGGATGTTGTAATGACCCTTAAATTCATTTCTATGTTTACATGTTTTCTTGCATTCTAGAGAACTCTAGTAGCTTCTCTAGGTTATTTGTGACCTTCTATGACCGATAGTGTGATACCCTGGCAATTTGGTTGAGGGTTATCTCATGTTCTCTATTTTAGAGCCTAAACGGTATAAATAGACCTTTGGTTTGGCTATAGGAGCTTTCGGTATTATTCTATCTCGTTTGACGGGATAATAATCTGTCAAAGTTAAATGTGCAGCTTCAGTCAAATTTCAATGATCGGAGCCTTGTGTCAAAAAATTGACAGTTCCATTAGCTTCAGAGTGTCGAATTTAGTTTAGGTGGGCTTTTTACTTCAGTTCCCCGAGCTGATTGTTTAAATTTATGACGACATCAATTCAAAGCTCGAGTTGCAAACTTTGTTGCAAAAGCCCACGAAACTCGAGAGTTTTAGTTTTTAATTAGTATTTAAAAAATATATAAATATTTTACTATCTTTTCTAAAATATATTGAATATTCATTCATGAATTTTATAAAAGCATTTTATTTTATTAGTATCCTAATAAAGATACTAGGTAAAGTTACATTGAAAAATTAATATTTTACAAGGTAAGTATTGCTAAAAATCTTTTTTGTTAATTATGATACATTTTAAAATTTGTATTTATTTTATTATGGGCCTATGCAATATCGTAATGCTTATAAAATGGGATAAGGATTAGATATCTACTATGAATTGTAATGAAGCTTCCTACACGAGCCTGGTAATCACGATTGCTATGACAAAAAAGTTCTAGCCTCATGATCACGATGGATTTTTATCTGGAAGTATAAATATGTTCTTCCTCATAAATTCAATCATATTTTCCCTCATTTTCTCACTCTAAACTGTAATGATCCTCATGGTCATTTATGATAAATACGTGATGTCTT
>JBDJHY010786168.1:0-15339 GCA_039654485.1 Withania somnifera | reverse complement strand
TTATTCATTTGAACATGTTTTCCAATTTTCTAATTTTCTCAGAAAAGTTTTCCAGAAAAATGGAAAACTTTTCCATTGCTGAACAGCCCCTAAATATTTCTCTTAATTTGCATAGGTTCTTCTTTAACAAAAAATACTCTATTTTAGCAAAAAATTAAAACTTTAATTGAATTTAAAGTATGAAACTTTGGATAATTGCTATATTTAGATAATTATCATAATTGGATAAACACTATTGGTAATTGAAGAATCATGGTACGATTAAAATACCATAATTAAGCCGTAGAGTTATAGTAGGAGATCACTACAGAATCCTAACATCTACCAATCAAGGTTTCCAAAAACGCCTATAAAAGCCCAGAGGGATCAAAGGCAAAGGTACGCTCAATTAACTACTCTTCAATACTATTGAAATTCCTTCCCTGTTTTATACTAACTTAAGCATCGGAGAATTACCCCGGGGACCACCCTGGGACCTTCGTTTTGCAAGTACACTATTTGGAATCACTGCAATCAATATTCATAAAGAAGATTCTTCTACATTCAGGTAGTTGTTGGTCCTTTTGGATTCATCAATTGGCGCCGTTTGTGGGGACCGAGAAAACAAGTTGCTCAAAACCTACTCAATAGAAAATATGAACAAATAACATGATTAACATGAGAGGCAGAACTACCGGAGCCGGCCCAAAGGCTGCCGCCCCAGCACGAGGATGACCTGCCCGAAGAGAAAGGGGTCGGGGACGAACACAAACACGCGTTGACCATCTCGACCAGGAGAACCCTCAAAAATAGCCCTTTACAGATATTCCTCTTGATGCCACACAAAAATTCTCCCAAGACCATCGGAGTTGTTCCGGCAATGGTACAAGGAACATCTTAAAACCGAACCCCAAGACGAGGTTCTACCCAACCCTGGAGAGGCTCAGCGGCATGAAGAGCCTCCATCAGATTATCTTGAGTCAGATGACTCTCTTTCAAGTGACGAACACCCACGTCACAAAAGAAGGAAAGCAGCCACACCACAGACACGACACCAGGAGAACAACCTTGGTCGAACTTGTGAACAACCCTGAGGTCAGGTCGAGGAAGGAAGCCACAGTAACTCCACAACAGAGTTTCATAAAAGACGAGCTGGACAAAATCCTAGGCCTTGATGAGATAAGGGCAATGATTACCCTGTTCTCAGCAGAATAATGAACACTCCTCTTCCTAGAGTGTTCATGACCCCATTTTTAAAACCTTAGGACAGAAGTACGGACCCCAACGACTTCTTATTTTAGTTCAGGTTCCAGATGGCAAACCACCAGTGCAACTAAGAACATATGTACAAAATTTTTCCTGAGCTTCTAGCGAACCGAGCACACATATAGTTTGACGACCTGCCTTGGAATAGCATAAGCTCCGTCCGACAATTAGTCGAGCTCTTTTTCGCTCACTTTTACCAGAAAAAAAAGGTAGTAAAAAACTCGGCAGAACTCCTAGGTGTAAAAAAAAGAGGTGATAAAGCTATAATCGCATACTTGGAGCGCTTCAAGGAGGAGAGCTTGTATACAGAGGACAAGATGGATTAACTTGTCGTCTTAGCCTTCTTAAGCGGGCTCCATCCCGGATACCTCTACACCAAATTGAGGCAAAACACTCCACAGATGAAACAGAGAGTTGTTCAGGGTGGTCAAAAACTATGCCATTGCCGACGAAGCCAACAAGAACAAACGGGAAGGAAACAGATAAGAAAAAAGGCCTAGTGACGGTAGAACCCAGGCAAGGAGAACCCTGGAGAGGTTAAACAAGGGGAATAGTGAACCTAAATTCCCAGAGGGCACACTAACCCCTCTCACCAAAACGAGGTCGTAAATCCTCGCACTCTACTACGACGTGCTAAAACCACCACAGGCACTCCAGGCCCCCCCCCCCGCACAATGATCCCTGAGCTTTTGATGTCACTTCCATAATGACCACTATCATGACACCGAAGCATAAAAAAATCTCATGAGAGAGAGCGATGAATGCGTCAGGCGAGGAATACTGACGTAATACACCGCAGGAACCCAATTTCATGGACAAAGTGGCCGGGGAAACCACCAGCCTAAAAGGGGGGGTCAAAGGTACAACTCTGGCGGCCGAGGTTGGAACCAACAAAATAAAAGGTGGGACTCTACCCAGACCCAATACCCTCAATACCCTACTTAAGAGTATCAAGTTCAGGGTAATTATGCCAACCCCAATCGTATTCCGGTAGGCTCAAGTTAGTACAGGAATGCGGTACAGGCTCCATCTCTTCCACGCCATATGAACCAGAACACCAATGGCATAGGGGTCATACACGCGATATTTGGAGGACCCCCGGAGGGAGTATCGCAAGCGGCCTTAAACGCTGGAGCTCGGAGAATACCTACTGAGGAACCTAGGGGCCAGAGGTTCAAAACAGGGGAGACCATCACCTTCTTCAAGAACGACGTTGTTCCAGGAGCAATACAGCAATCGGATACTCTGGTGATCAAAATTATCATGGCAAACTGGGAGGTACATCGAGTCTATGTAGAAAACGGGGCAGTGATAAGCATCATCTACTCCTCTTGCTTCGATCAGCTCAGGATTGACCAAGCAAGTCTACAGCGTAGAACCAACCACTCTAGACGTTCACACAGAGGGAGGTCATCCTTGAAGGGACGATTTGGTTGTCGGTTACTGTGGAAGCCTACCACATATTAAAAACCATGATGGTAGAATTCTGCGTGGTAAATTCCCCACCCCCTTACAACATCATCCTAGGGAGAGATTAGCTAACACCAGCTAAAGCGGTCTGCTTCTCGTACCACCTCATGATGAAGTTTCCCACCGACAATGGGATAGCCTCGGTCTGAGGTGACCAACAGGTCTTAAGGGAGTGCATGAGGATTGCACTCAAAAGAAAGGCACCCGAGGTGAACCAATAGCAATTACAGAGTGCACAACTGTAAATTCAGAAGAGGTCTCACGTCATCCCATTAGGGAAAGCGGGTGACGAAGTGATAGAGGTCTCTCTGGACCCAAGATTCCATGAAAGAAAGGTCAGCTCAGGTAGTTTACTAAAAATACCTCGATAAAAATAGACTTCTAAACTACCGGGGCCCCTTCAGGTGGGACCTCCTCGTACAATAACACCTCGCCACCCGGGTTAAAAGAATTGATGCGTTCCTGGAACAAGTCGATGTCGATGAAACGACAACGGTAAGGAGGAATCCTGTCTACAAGGTCGAGGTCTAAAGGATCAACGCTGCCAGGCGTCACATACTTAATTCGACCAAAGTTCCAATCCGGCAGAAAATGGTGTCCGTATAACCTAAAAAGCAATTTCGCCCTTCCAATTGGATACCTTGGAAGGAAGAATGATCCTAAAATTACCAAGTGCGCTAAAAAGGTACCACCCCCTCAAAGGACTAGAGTTTTTTACAGTAAAAAAATATTTGAACAGGCCTATAGAAGGCACCGCCCCGATTTTGCGGCAAGCCAGGGTGAAATCCACTATGGTGAGCACCGCATTAGGCGTTAACTGGGCAAGGTTGAGATTAAAAGATTCCAAAACACAAAGTAATAAATAAAATACTGGAAACCTCAACCCGGATACTATGTGCTCAGTGTACAGGGTGCAAAATCCCAAAGGAGGAAAACAAGCCCTATCACTAACAGAAGGGAGAACAAATTCAAAATCAGAAGGAAAGTGGTACCTCCTGAGAAAAGGCAACAAATAGTCAGCAGAAAGGCTACTTGTTACCCTTAATACTTCTAAATCCCGTCCCCTACAATCCAGGAGGGAAGTAGTCAAACACTACACCAAGGGGTAGATTGTTACCCACACGATATACCCTAGCCTCATACCCATCAGAAGGAGAAGAAGACAAAGGAGAAAAAGACAAAGAAGAGGAAGAAGACAAACTTACTAATGTTATAACAAAAGGAGGAGGCGAGAAAGCTATGATAGAAGATGAAAAGTCCTAAGGAAGAGCAACGATAGGACCAAAAAGAATAGGTGGAAGAAGTTGGGTCATATATATGTGTGTGGAAAACCCAAATGCCAGTAATTATGATATTTACTTGGAAAAAGGTGAAAAGACGTCATGTAGTAAAAGTCGCCTGTTCCCTTGACAAAAAGGACATAAGACGATATATCTCCTGCAGAGATTGTAACGCATATAAAAAATTAAGGGGATCATGACATGTGGAAAACAAAGGAAGGAAACAAGGTAAAAATCCCACCTTAGCCCTTTCAAAAGAACTACCTGAGGTCAGACTGACTTCAGATAATACGATTTCAGGTCAGTCACCGCGATCATAGGTAGACTCACATAAAAGCCAAAGTAATTCACCTCGGGGAGGAGATTACATTAGCATACACAAGGTTTCGATGTCGAACCTTGTCAAGCTGGTCAAAACAGATATGTGAGTGCTAAGGCACCTCCTGAGCATATGACCTTGGTCACCGATGTCGATACCCCAGCTAGTGATAAAAAATAATTTACCTCGATAAAAGTCATACCAACTCACCCAAGATAAGCACTTAGGACCATGCCAGGCTAGGCAAGGTAAATCATTTAAATCAATTCACTTCAACTGTGTACATTATCTCGGAGACAATCCCAGAAACAAGCAAATTGTTATCACTGTTTTCGTCGAATGGCGTAAGCACACACTTCGACTCTCGGAGGGGGGACTACTGTAGAATAACGGTAGTAAAAGTCATTAATTATATCAATATTATAATTGTTATATTTAGATAATTACCATAATTGGATAAATACTATTGGTAACTAAAGAATCATGGTATGATTAGAATAACATAATTAAACATTGGAGTTATAGTAAGGGATCACTATAAAATCCTACCATCTACCAATCAAGGTTACCAGAAACGCCTACAAAAGCCCAGAGGGATCAAAGGCAAAGGTACGCTCAATTAACTACTCTTCAATACTATCGGAATTACCCCAGGGACCACCCTGAGACTTTCGTTTTACAGGTACACTATTTAGAATCACTGCAATCAGCATTCACAAAGAAGATTCTTCCACATTCAGGTAGTTGTTGGTCTTTTTGGATTCTATCAATATTAATCTTTAATAGTTGATTTATATATGGCAGTGGCAATGGGGCAGAGCTGCGGTTGGTTTGGGGGAATCTTTAATATGAGAAAAGCTAGTAAACAATATATTATGTAATTTAAGAAAAAAATAGAAGAGGATTTAACATAACATGATTAGAAGCAAGCGGGTAGTAGATTTTTTATTATCATTAGAAAAAAAAAAAGAAAAAAAGTTGATCTGATAATTTTTTTTAATTATAATTGAACAGACAGGACAGATAGTATGCGGACAAAAACAAAATAAAACAGAGTGAAATGGGATCTATACACACACACCCCTGAGCCTAGCCCACCCTATTGCCATCCCTATAATGCATGATTGTCATGAAGAATTATCTAAGAAAAAAGAAAGGCTATAGAGTGCCGTAATGAACTACACTATCTTCATTTTTTGTAGGAATTTATTGCTTTCAGTTGGAAAAAGTAAATGAGGATTATGTGGAGGCAAACACTAATATTACTTATAAATTGAAAAGGAATTGAAGATCACATCATCATCATAAATATGCTCTAAATAATATCAATATGCTTATCAAAAGGGGCAAAAGACAGAAAAAGATTACTGATTTGAACTTAAACGTTTGGATAGAGATATTGACGTGCCTTGATTATCCTTACAAGTTTCAATTTCAGAACCAGAAACAAATTGAGAATTGGATGAGCAAACTGTCACTGACTCACAATTCGAGCAGTGAAGATGGTGTTATCTTATAAACAATAGTCGTGTGCCAACTATTATGACCACATGCAAGTGGTCGCTTGTGTCCTCCATCATAATATTTCACATCTGCTTTATTTTATCTAATTCGCTTATGTTTGTTTGTTGGCTCTTATGTTCTTATGATACTTCGAAAAGCAACATCCTTTGATACGAGGGCATCTCGTGGGCCGATTGAATCCCTTCTCCAGAAATTTACACGTTGAAATCAACTTGTTAATGCCACAACATTTCCAATTTGTAGCAAGGGGAGTTCAAAAAATGTTTTAAGGAATAGGTTCAACTATCAACTGGGTCAACATTGCGTGGTCTTGGGGACTAAAAGGAGAACGTAACACAATTTGCAATTAAGAAAAAAATCTTTGACCAAAACTGTTATCCCATATTTCAAAACTAAAATTCTTATGAGATATTTTACTGGAATGCAACAAAATACAGACCAAAAACAATAACTCTCAGTTCTTGACATCACTACAAAATTATACCACAAGAACTTGCGAAATGACTTAGGATTGGAACCACCTCTTAAGCTGCTTAGAGCGTTGATGGTTATTATCAGATTGATTAGAACTGTCGTGTGTGAATTTGGACCTATATTGTTCAATAAGTATATCTAGCTTGTCTACTCCATCTCGTCCAACGGGGTCTTTTTTCTTTTTATCCCTTTTCCTCTCCTTGTGTAGTTTCTGTTGGTTAATTTTATCCTCAAACTTCCTCTTTTTCGTTCTCGCTCCAACATCTTTACGTTCAACTTTGAGGGAAGCATTATCTGAACTTTCACTACCAAAGCCACCTTGCTTTTTTCCTTCTTGATTACCTTTTAGCTTCTGTTTTGAGCCTCTTATATTTTTACCTTCCTTCTTATTCTTCTTCTCTCTTTCTTCTGCAGAGATAGCTCGTTTAAAACCTTTGTTTTTCGGTTGATCTCCGTCTTTACTACCTGAAACTGATGACACATTGTTTTCCCCAAAAGTGGCACCTCTGACACGCTTGTTTTTTGCTTCGTCTCTTTTCCCTGCAACTGACAACATGTCTCCTGTGGCCTTGCGTTTTCTTGACTGTTTATCACGGGGATCCCATTCATTTGTATTGTCATTCTTCTGCAAATCTTCTTTGTTCCTGTTAAAACCTTGCTGCTGAAGTTTTTGCCGAAGCTTCATTGTTTGGATATTATCAAGAGCAAACTCCACTATTGGACGATGCTCAGGACCAAAAATCTCTACAAATAGATACGTACCCAGATAAACCAGAAACCTAAAATGCTAAAAAGTCACCAGAAATAGGTATGCAATACCTAACAAACTAAAGGCACATACCAGGATTGTTGTTAAGAACTCTCAAAGCCACAAGTGCATGTTCATGCTCTGAGAACTCAAGAAAAGCTACTCCACGAGAATGATTCTTTGACACTACATGTCCTTTTTTCACATCCTTCAAAAGTTTTATCTGCAACACATTTAAGTATAACGAAGTTGCAAGAATAATATAGCTAAACTGCAGAGACTAAAACTTCTAAGGAAAGCTCACCTGCCGGATAACAGGCTTTTGCTTAGTAGCACGAGAAGTAATTGCATCAATGCAAAGTGTCTTCAGCTGTTTTTCTGTCATTGACTTGGGAAGATTGTATATAATCAACCGTGTCCTTGACACATGGAAATTTGAGGACTTCAGCTTGATAAGCTTCTTTTCTTGCAGCCTAAGCAATGAACAACATTAGCATTGCATGCTATGCAGGAACTTACAGAACATTTTAAAACAACAATAGAACAGTTCCAACTACTACTACACCTCAGTCCCAAACAAGAAGTGGTTAGCAATTTCAATCCTCATTGACCATTCCTTATCTTAACCACCACAGAGGCCACCTCCCACCCTGTCCCGAATATCTTCATTCCTAATACTATCCCTCCTAGTATGCCCACACATCCATCTCAATAATAAAATACATATAGACTAAATGTTTGAGAAGGATTAATATTGATTGCACATCTTGGAGTTTTCCATGATCGAGTGCCTTCTACATCATCCTGAACGGCAACTCCTAAACACATGGTAAATTTTATCTAGATAATACTCTCCTTTTTTAACATGTAAATAAATGTACCTTGGACCTAAAACAACCAACAAAAAACTAGGTTGTGAGGTGAGAATTGCTCAAGATCACATCAAATCCACATTCGCACAACCAATGTGGTAAGTGTGTGCACAATAAATATGGGACCAACATGGGAAAAACCAAGAACTGGGATGAGTCTGGCATTGATACCATTGTAAAGAAAATGGACCTTGATCCTAACTCAACCCCAGAGGCTAGCTCATGAGGTGAGAATATAACAAGATCAAATCCACACCCCACAACAGATGTGGGAAAATTCAGAAAAGAATTTCTAGCTTTAGTAGGCAATTCAGGAGGAAGATCAAAGACCAACATAGGAGCGCCAACCTTCTGACTTCTTTTAAGGATAGTTGGTTAAATAAATGAAAAAAAGAGTTGTATCAAATGTAATTAACAGATCCCATCGCACGTTCAGTTTCCAGCATGTCACCTTTCATTGTCTTAATGAGGGGCTCCAAATCTTTGACATATTACTATTAATTATTAATACAAGTTCATCTATCTACCCCTATCATATATTACTATTACACTGTGAACATATTATTATTTATTATTAATACCACAAGTTCATCTATCTACCCCTATCATATACTGCCATACTCTAGACATATGGACTTGTTTTAAAGGATTACACTTGATCTAATGAATTGTTGTCCCATAACATGTTAAAGAAGCTTTTGTCAAAAGGAGTTATACTAGACAACGAAAAGAAGGCAGTTCCAAATCTCCAAAAAGTACAGATTAACTCAGCTGATATGAGGTTAATTGTTAGGATATGCATAAAAATATGAGAAAAATCTTTGGGAGACTTGCCCCTTGCGCTTTGACATATCACTTGCTGAAACACCTTCAGCTGCTGAGGTGCCCTCCAAAATAAGACCCTCCTGTTACAGAACAGAAAAAGATTATATCCACATTACCTTAAAATATCTCTCGTAAGAAGTTAAATGCCGAGACAGCATTAGCAATAGAAGCCAACCTTGGCCAGGTAAAGGTTTCGATGGTCATTATCCTCCTTTTTGGCCTTCTGCAACTCCTTATCATGAGCAGCTTTCTTGTCCAAGGCCTTTAAAATCTTTAGTTGACGACCCTTCAGAAAGACACCTAAACCATCCACAACACTGGCAGCGGAAATAGCAGCTTCAGCAGATGCTGCTGTTTTAAATTTGAGAAATCCAGTACCCCTTGGTCGTCTGCAACATGTAGAATAAGTTTAATTGGAGAAATTAGACAGCAAAGTATAAACACATAGTAGAGCTCATACTTGGTGACATGATCAAGAACTGGAGCAAAGTATTCCACTTCACCGAAAGCTGAAAACCGTTGTTTGACTTCTCCATAATCAACATCAAAAGGAAGGTTGCTAATGAAAACTGTCCCCTGCAGATCATCTGCTCCCTCACTCAGCATAGGATTAATCTCTTTTCCCTTACCTAAAACGTCGCCTAGTGTTTTATTGGGAGTTGATACATCCAGCGGTTCATCTAGAGGGAGAATAGTTTCATCTTCCTTTCCTTTATTTTGGGGGCTTGAAGTATCATTTGCAGAAGTAGCTGGCCATACTGAAGTCGGAGAAATGAAGTTCTGAAGAATTTTTTTCGCAATGTTTGCTTCCTCATCAAAGTTAACTTCGGTCTGATTATCTTCTTCTAAAAGGTCGGAGTCATCTTCGTCCCCTTCAGCTTGCTGAGACTTTCCATCAATGTCAATGTCTTCATCCTCCGTATCACTACCACTATCATCTTTTGCGCTCTGTTCTGCAGAAGCAAAAGTATAGATTGAATTATTCACCAACTCATGAAGCAATACATATAACATTTAAGAGCATAAACAAATAAACCTGTATAGGATTATACCATCATCACTAACATTATAATAAAACAGTGGAAAAAGGAAGAACTAGCAGTGGAACAGCCTAGATGAATATGAAGTGACAATCATCAAGAATAACATTCTCTAGGTTAGACCTAACAAAGGTTTAAAAAATAAAACAGTGACGGGGCTCTCCTTAATTGTGCCGTTGAACATTAGCAGCTATACAATGGTGTTGTTGTAGGCAATTTTAAGGTCGATTTAAGGAGGTTGGATAATCTGTTGATGGGCTGCTAAAAAAGTGAAGCACAGATACTTCAGATAGAAGGACAATGAGAAACATTTTGAAGGAAAAAAGGGATAAGAAGCTCTAAAACCATGATCAAACAACAAGGATAAGCTCATAAGAATAAAAACACCAAAATATCTAAAGATTAGGTACCCAGACACCAAAGGATATCTACATTCATTCAACGTCAACTTCAGTCCTCAATGAACATAGATCGCTTCCTATATAGAGGGGAGACATTTTAGACACCAGGACTTCAAGGAACCAAGCAAAAGAAGACTTGCACAAATGGATCTTATATTCAACAAATCAAAACTGAACCCAACTTCAGACATGAAAATTTTGATGAGGCAAACGAAATTAGCATTCAAAACACATTTAACTAACAAAGCCAACGAACTAAGATACGTTAAGAAGTGATCAGCCATCATTGTAACAGGAGGAGAAGTATCGAATTATAAATTATAGCCTGAAGAATGCAACCTAATAAGGCATCATTAGCATTTTAGCTTCAGCTCATACTATGCGTGTCCATTACAGCTCAATGAAAAATTGCCTTTTTTCCTCATCTTGTGCAAACTCTGATCCACATACCACTTGAAACAGACCTTGACTTGGAGCAAGGAGAAGAAAATGAAAAAACTATGACTCGACGGACTTTCTCAAACCTAGAAAGCACCACATACAGATTATCTGCAATAATTTCTGTCTCAGGTCTGCTCACTATAATATTCTTATCAAATTGGTGACTTCTCAATTATACTCACTAAAGATTAATAAGACATATATGGCCAAAGATTTTTGAAGCATTAGTATGAGTCTCCTAATCTATACCCTGACTTGATTCAATGGTGCATTAACTTCAGAGTTTGATAAAGTAAATAATTTCATCAAAACGGGCACAAAAAAGGCCTAATATATTTACACAAAAAAGTGGATGCCATGTTAGTACTTCATTTCAATGACTAAAATAAATTTGCTCTATATGATTAGATTAAGCAAATGAGAACATATCTAGCAAAACGTAGCAGGATATTCCCATACAAAAGGAGAGACGCTTACCATCTTTTGCAGTTGCTGAAGATTGACCACCAGATGCATAAACCTTTTTGGAAACAGCCCAATCAACAGCAATAGTTCGTTTACTCATTGTTTTCCCATTAAATGTCCTAATAGCCTAAAAGGAGATATAGAATGACAAAATTAGGAGTGAGACTAGATAAGAATCCAAAATTAGAACCAAATAAAACTTCAAAGTAATGCTAGCTCATCCTATACATTGTTAGCATTAACCGGAAGCACTAGCATTGTGATTTTTATCAGTTACATATATTCCTTATAAAAGAGAAATTCTGATCATACTTATTCAAAGATGTAAATGGCAGCAAGTATGATTCTTCACTTTAAGGAGGAAAATATTCAATAAGCCTTATGGGATGTAATGGTTATGTTTGAGGTCATTTACTAATTTGTGCTACAAAAGATTGTATGATATCACAAGGAGAGCAGCTATATTTAGTTGTGGTATTACACCAAATCTTACAGTAAGAAGTCGATGTCAATTGAACTCTCTCCTGTCTCCTTCCTCTTTTCACTGATGTCATGGGCAGTTTATTGACAATTCTACCTGACCCTTATTCTCCAACAGGTTAAAAGTCCATTTCATTCCAACGGTCCACTAAAAATACCAAGATTACCTAATACATAAATTACTTTGGTCTGGAATTGCAAAGAGTTCACAAATTGCTAACTAACCTAACTTCAATTAGCAAAAGGCAGACTTCATTAGACCACACCTCTTTTGATAACCAAGAAATCTACGAAAAGGTTATCTGGTGCACCGTCGAAAACCATGTTTATCATGGGCAACCCCCCCCCCACCAAAACCACCACACACACACACACACACATAAACCTTATTCTCCAACAGGTTCAAAGTCCATCTCATAAATTCCCAATGGTCCACTATAAAGAACTTACCAGAAGACCAAGATTACATAACACATAGATCACTTTGGTCAGTGGAATTAAAAAGGGTTCACAAATTTCTATCTTCACAGATCACTTCCTCTCAGACTTTAACGGCTTCTCAATTTCAAAGTAGAAGAAAGCCTTTGATCAACCAATTTAAAGCCTTAATAATAAGTTACTTGATAGGAATGTGAGTTCATACATTCTCTGCATCCTGCTTCGACGTAAATTTGACAAACGCAAATCCCTTTGATAACCTACAAAATGCTAACTAATGGTTACTAGCGGCAATTAAGAATAACAAACTTTAAATTGTAAAGGGTAGTCCCTTACCCTGTCTCAGAATTCTTGGGGATAAACACATCCCACACGAAGCCAACTTTTGAAAACAAATCTTTTATCTCATTCACTTTGGCCTATGTTTGATTGTCAAGATCAAAGGTCAGAGCTCTGTGAGCACATATGAATACAATGGAAAATGGTACACTAAAGCTGGATTAGCTTATGGAATAGAAACGATCAAGAAAAGAACAGAAGGAACGACCTTAAAGGGAAGATTCCTCACTATAAGTTTCCACCTTTGAGTCTTTGAGCCCTGGTAAGAAATGTATTAGTAAGAATCAGCTGAATATAACTCCTTGCAAAATTAGGCAGCTTCAAATATCCAATATAAATGGAACAAGACCTCTTCCAAACAAGAAGTTAGTGCAAGACATGTATACAAGTTACAGATGTAGGCAGTGATGTATGCAATATCTTTCTCAAGAGGTGTTGACGCTTAAAGAAGCGAACGATGTGATATTCTTGAAGATATGCACATTTTATTGCAACATGGCAATCAAGTGATATTTTTGAATGTTAACTTTTCCCTCGGATCAGATTTTAGGGAAATCAATCAACTCCTTCACTTTGTCAATATAGTTCCAATTCATTGGCCATTTCTTTCAAGTTTGATGGACTTGGAGGTGTTGACCTTAGTTTTGAAAGCTCAGAGATATTATAGAAAATATCTCTTCATTGAAATTTAAGCTGAACGACAAATTAAAATATCCATTGGAGAAACTCTAAATAAATAGTAGAATTCAACCCAAAAATGAAAACAATGAATGCCTTCATGAAATTCTAACCAGAAAGAAAAAAGGTAAAAAAAGTAGGGAGACAAACATAAAATGGAAACGACCTCAATCCCCAAAATATCTAATCTAATTGTAGATGATAGTTTTATGAGAGTTATGATTTTATTTGCTAAAATAACTTTGGTCTAGAAGCAATCAGACATTTGTGAACTGTCTATATTCATACTCAACCTATTGGTTATTTGTTTAGTTTGTCTTTTTCGGGAGAGAGATTAGTGGTACAATTCACAGTGGTAACATTAAAGCAGGCTCAAAATATATTTAACCACACGAAAAAGAAAGTTAGAATCAAACCCTTGCCAGCGCACTCAATATTGAGGTGCTCAACCAACTAACAGGGAACATTTCATTTAAAGCAGTGTCATTTTAAAGCTTTATATCACAATCTCTTGCATTTTTTTTTCTTTTGAAACTGGTAAGATTGAATTCTTCGGCATTAAGGGTATGCTGGCCACCTCCAACAATTACAAACATCACCTGCATATTTTTTATGCATACATCCAGTAATTTTTCTGGCGAACCTGTCACATGACACCCCTTCAACCAAGGTGCATCGGCACCCTGGTGTGGGAGGTAAAGGTAAAATGAGGAAGTTCTAATAGAGATGGTTGTGGCATAGGAATAACAACACGAAAACCCTAAGTTTGAATAGTAGTTGCACAACTTGGTGTGAGCCCATTTACTCTAGACTTGAGGGTAGGATTATCTCGGCAGCCTGTGCATGTGGACTGGACATGTATCGCAGTGCAGCCATTTCTATGAAGGACTTGAATTTTCAATGCTGACCCAAGCATATCATACTACCACTATTTTTGTCACTGATGATTATACTGTTAGACTTATAGTCTTCACCGAAAGGAACAATAGCCAAGGTGAAGAAATAGATTATTTTGGACAAATCCAACTATTCCAAAACTGCTTAAACCTCCCCCAGAGAAGCTAGATCACGTGACAAAAGCTAATAAAACAGAAGCATCCAATTATCTGGAAAAAATGACAGCAATCTAACCTCTCCACCAAGTTGGCGTGCCCAAAGTGTGGCTCCTTGTACTTCCTTTTGGTGTAATGATGCAACACAAGCTTGAGCTGATTTTACACTAGTGAAAAGTACAGATGAAGTATCCATTTTACAACCATCGTGTGCTAGCCCTAGAATATTCATAGATACGTAAAAATATATTAGCCGTCTGAGTCAAATAACATGTATCTTAAAATTTCCCTTGGAATTCATGATCCAGCATGTTTCTTCTAAGGTAAAAGTAATCACTTCAAAGACAAGATCCTCAAGTTGATTTAATCCACTGAGATCACTAATCAAATCAAGCAGTACTAACAAAAAAAAAATTGTAGACTATAGGAAAGTATATTTGCTAAGGAGACCCTAATCGTCAATCCAGAGCTAAAGAACAAAAACTGTCTTTATCCGGTCCATAATAACTGCAACTGAGTGCTGAACCTCGAGTTATTGAGAATAAATCAATGAGATACTGACTGCTTCAAGATAAGCAAAAACATTGGTAACAACCTGTTTAAATGAATATTAGCTTATATATTTTTAAAAAAACAATCCTGCATGATCAATGACCAAAAGAGGAATCTGAAAGAGAAAGTCAAGCTTTACATATCCAAACAGTATAAATATCTGACCAGGAAATTGAATCCAAATGTTATCGAGGAATACTAACTTATAGAGATATTATGCACTGTGCAAAGAGTGTAAGCATTTGTACTTGCTTCAGCAACTGCCCCTTGAAGTAAGGATTGCTTATTTAATAGAGATGTAAGCATATCCTAGCTACTAACACATTAACTCGTTCATCCCTTTCATAATGCACTTCTTTACAAACATAAGAATTTTTTAATGGCTTACATACATAAGAATTTTTTATGTCTTACATACATAAGAGTTTACATCAGAACCCTTTTCTTTTTACAATATGAACTCATGTTATTTTCCTTCATATGTACAGGATCAGATACACATATTGAAAAACAAGCACATCGCTTTCAAGAAAACTCTAATGTTAAAGAAAGTCATTACGTGGTTAATCTGGTTCACGAAAAGATCTGATAGCCTGCAGAAGCAAAAATGGATGTTCAAAGCAAATGAAAAGTGAAAGCACATTTAATTGGTTTTACCATGATTTTCAATCTCTTCTTTTGGAAGAGGGTAAGCAA
>JBDJHY010786058.1:0-15339 GCA_039654485.1 Withania somnifera | reverse complement strand
TAAAAAGTGCGAAAATTTGAAAAATAACCTTTAGAGTTATTACAACATCCCCAACTAAAAATCATGTTCATCCTCGAACATAAGAAAGAAGAAGTTCCTAAATGGTCAAAAAACTGAGGGTACTGGCTGCATATATCTGTCTAGATCTCCCAAGTAGCCTCCTCAATTGGTCGGTCAGTTCCTCCACTGCACTTTTACTGAAGGTATCTCCTTGGTTTGAAGATTGTGTACTATCTATCAAGGATTAAAATTGTCTCCTCCTTAAAGGAAAAATCTAGGTCTAAAGGTTCCCACTGAAGCACGTGAGACTCATCGGGCATATACCTCCAAAGAATAAAAACATGAAAGACTAGATGCACTACAAATAAACCAGGTGGCAAGGCTAACTTGTAAGCCACCTACCCCTCTGCTCTAGGATCTCAAAAGGAATGAGGCCCAACTTTCCTTTCTTACCAAATCACATCACACCCCTCATAAGTGACACCTTCAACGATACTCTATCACCCTTCATGAACCCAATTGGACTACCTCTCTTATCAACATAGCTTTTCTGCCTACTCTGGGAAGAAAATGGTCGGGTCTGAATCAATCTAACTCTTTCTATGGAGTCTCGCAACAAATCTGTCCTCCACGGCCTCTCCTCTGAAGTCTCAGACCACCCAATTCGAGAGCTACATCTCCTACCATACAATGCCTCAAAATGCATCATCTAAATACTTGAATGACAATTGTTGTTATAGGCAAACTTTGCAAGAGGTAGGAATTAGTCCGAACAACCACCAAAGTCTATAATACATGCTCATAATATATTCTCTAACACCTGGATAATACGCTCAAACTGGTCGTTGGTCTAAAGATGAAAAGCTAAGCTTATATTAAGATGAGTACCCGTGTCACATTGCATAGTAATCCAAAGTGAAAAGTGAACTGAGTGCCTCGATCAGAGATGTTGGATATAAAGACTCCACAGAACCGAACTGTTTGGCTAATATAAATTTGAGCCAACTCCTGAGTGTTGTACTTTATCTTAACTGGAATAAATATGAAGACTTGGTAAAATGATCAACCACTACCCAAATGGAGACATAACCACCGAAGACTAGGCAACCTAAAAATCAAGTCCATGGTTATACGCTCCTACGTCTACTAGGTGATAAGCAACCTCTGTGACACGCCTCCCAACCTCTAGTGCTAAAACTTTACTTGCTGATAGCTCAAGCACCTAGCAAAAAAGTCTCAAATATCCTTTCTCATACCATACCACCAGTAATGATGACTCTAGTCATAATACATCTTTGTTTCTCTCGGGTGAATGGAATATCCAAAACTATGAGCCTCCTCCTAAATCAACCTAACCAAGTCACCGAACTTAGTGACACAAATTTGGTCTGTAATCTTCAAAACACCCCTCTAAATCAAGCACGACCTCCTTGGCTTCAACTTGCAACACCTTATCATAAATGGTCCTTAATCTAGCATTATTAGACTGGGTCACCTGAATCAGCTTAATCAATAAAGAGAGAGGCTCCACACAGGCAAGACTACCACCATCCTCAGAAATCTGCAATCTTAGTAGGCTGTTAGATAGAGCCCGAACATTTCTCGCCAAAGGCCTCTCCCCAATATGAATAGAAGAAAAACTACCTATATTCGAGGAATGCCTGCTAAGGGCATCCGCCACCACATTAGACTTGCTACATGATAAAAAGTAGTAATATCATAGTCCTTTTTTCTTGATAAAAATATACTGAAGACTCTTATGATCGGTGATAACCTCACAATAAACTCCATAAAGATAGTACCTCCATAACTTCAACACAAACACCACCACAGCCAACTCCAAATCATGAGTAGGTTAGCTCTTCTCATGCACTTTAAATTGCCTCAATGAATAGGCCACTACCTTACCCTCTTGTATCAACACTCCACCCAAGCCAACTCAGAAGAATCAATATACACAATAAAGCCTTTAGTCTCCATGGGCAAAGTAAAGATAAGGTAGAAGTCAATTAAGATTTAAGCTTTTGAAAGCTCTCCTCATACTCACCCGACCACTGAAAAACCATATCCTTCTGAGTCAACTTAGTCAATGGAGATGAAACAGAGGAGAAACCCTATATGATCTCCTATAATACCTAGATACTCGAACAAAACTATGAATCTCAGTCGGTAAAGTAGGTCTCACCCAATCTCGCAAAGCCGCAATCTTGGACAAATCAACCATAACCCACTCCTTGGACACCACATGTCCCAACAATGCCACAGAACTCAAAAAAACTCACACTTTGAGAACTTAGCATATAACTTCTCCTTTTACATCCTTTGAAGTACAGTCCTCAAGTGTCGAACATGATCAGTTTCTATCTTGGAATAAACCAAGATATTATCAATGTAAAAAATAACAAAAGAATCTAAATATGGCATAAACATGTTGTTTATCAACTCCATAAATGCAGTGGGGGCATTGGTAATCTCAAAAGACATCACATAGAACTCATAGTGGCCATATCTAGTTCGAAAATCCATCTTTGGAATATCTAAAGGTATAATCCTCAACTGATGGTACCCAGACCTTAAATAATTCTTCAAAAATATAATGCCACCCTGAAGTTGGTCAAATAGATCATCAATATGGGGAAATGAATGCTTGTTCTTCATTGCCACTTTGTTCAACTTCCTGTAGTTAATACACATACGCATAGAACCATCCTTCTTATTCACAAAAAAGACTGGTGCATCCCAAGGGGAAACAATAGGACGAATGAAACCCTTGATAAGAAAGTCCTGCAACAGATCGTTTAACGCCTTCAACTCTGCAAGAGAAATACGGTAAGGAGAAATAGAAATGGACTTAGTCCCTGACTCTAAATCAATGCCAAAATTAATATTTTTATTAGGAGGGACACCTGGAAGGTTATTCGAGAACACATCAACAAAATTCCTAACCATAAGAACTAATTGTAACAAAGGGGGATCAAAACTAACATCACACACCAAGGCCAAATAGCATAAACACCCCTTCTCCACCAACTTTCTAGACTGAAGAAAGGATATAATTCTACAAGTTTACGACCCAGAAGTACCCTTCCGCTGCATGGTCATCTAAAACAGCATGATATGAGATAAGACAATCCATACACAAAGCAACATCAAAATCTACCAAGTCAAGTAAGATCAAGTCTACATAAGTCTTATACTCCAACAACACTACAAGGCGGGTTCGGCATACTCGATCCACCACTAAGGACTCACCCATGGGAGTAGAAACACAAGGAGGTATAACAAATATATCAGATAATATGCCAAACCCAACGACAAAGTATCTAGATATATATGAATGGGTAGCTATCGAATCAAAAAAATAGAAGCAGGACTACCACACATCGAGATGATACTTGTGATCACAACATCAGAAGACTGAGCCTAGGCTCTCCCTAGAAAGGCATTGCATTATGTATGCCCACCTCTAGGTTGAACTGGAGAACGACCCCGACCTCTCCTATCCTGTTGTGCACCCTTGCCAGTTGGTGCAACTCTACCCATCTAGCTACCTCTTTTACCTCTACTTGAAGGTGATGGCACTCTAACTGGAGCATGAGATGACTGAGAAGTCTGTTATGCCCCCACAAATGCACCACGAAGACACTGTCTCATCATTATGAGACACCTGACTATAACATAAGGTCTTCATAGAAGTCTAAAATAGTACTCGGCTGTGAGAGTGGCTAACATGATGAAAATACCCTCTACCCCTAGATGAGGAACCCAAAAACTAACTAGAAGGACAGGGTATCTTGCCCCTGCTATCACCCAACTAAACTCCACACAGTTTCTCAAAGCCTTCAGCTACCTGAATCACCACATGTAATGAGACTTCCTTCACCTAGGAGGCTATAAATCCCAAAGTATGGAGAGGAGAGATCAACCCCCTCATAAATCTAGCTATCTTCTCCTGCTTATCTAGAAAGATAGACAATGCATACCAAGATAACTCATAAAAGCGAGACACATACTCATTAATAGTCATTCCCTCCTTCCTTAGCTCATCAAACTGTCTACGCAGACCATCTATCACACTACAAGGGACATATCTATCCACAAAAGCCCAAGAAAATATCTCCCAAGCCATGGGAGAAGACCCAGCTGGTCTAGAATCAACATAAGAATACCACCATTGTCGGGATGACCCTCAAAGATGTAAAACTATATAATCTACACCATGCGTTGGTACCAACTAAAAATTCTGGGGTAGCTCATGAAAAGTGGTTAAAAACTCATATAGATCCTCAGTTAGCCCACCCTAAACTTTGGCGAGTCCATCTTTCTGACCCTCTCATATCGATATTGCTGCTCATCTTACGTCGCAATAATGACTATTCCTGTAATCCTAACCCCTGGAATATGGAGCTTATGAACTCGATGTGTAATCAGTGGCTATCTCACCATCCCCTGAACTATAGGAAGCTATTCCACCTGAACCTCAACCTCGGGTGGCTGACCCACCTAAACTAGAATCACTAGTGGCTAGCCCAATGGATCATGAACTCTTAAAATGGCCTGCTACTTTGTGGTCACATACCCAGCCCCAACCGTAGTCTGCGAACCCTAGGTGTACCACCCTGATCCGTACTCTTAAGTACCTAATAAATCTTTGCAAAGTATCTTGTATCAAAAGAGATACAACATACTCCGAAGGAACTTTCTCCTTAACTCTATCCATTGGCTTAAGTGAAACTACCCTGGCTCGACCCCTAGCTAGGTCTTCCCCTCTATCCCTACCTTGGGATCTACCTTAGTTCGTAACTTTATCTTGACCTCTACCCCAAGAAGATGGCTCAGGTATGTCCTAGGGTTCATCAACTCTGTCGGCTGAATCTCTGGTCCTAGCCATCTATCGAACAAAACACGCAAGGACTCAACACACAGAAATCAACCATCATAAATAGAAATGAAAGACTGGAGCGATGTTTTCCTAGAGTTTTGTTGACCCACAAGGATAAGTAACGGATGACTCTACTAAACTTGGTTTATATACAATGGGACTTCTGAACCTAGGGATCTGATACAAACTTGTCATGCCTCGTAAAACATGCGTGAAGGTACCCACCTTCCTACCTGGTAGGTCAACAGAACTCACGATTTAAAACAAAATAAGTGATAATCTAAAAGCAAAAAGTAATGTAAAGACACACACACACACACACACACACATATATATAAGTGATAATCCATAAAAAGTACAGAAGTCTCTATTAAAATCCCCAAGATCAGGTGTCACTGTACATAGCCACTAAATGATAATTTATACAATGTTTGACTTAATCTTAAAGTCTGTCAAGGAAAAGTAAAAACTTCAAGATAAGAGTAGACACTCCAGATACTATGAATGAGTGACAGCTAACCCTAGAAACCCCTGAAGAAGTGGCTAATAGTTATGAAAGGATCTCACGACTGATCGGCTACAACACCTACATTAGAGTGCAGAAAATGCAAGGGTTAGTACAATTCAACGGTACTCAGCAACATCCTCGGTTAGTCTAAGTAAAAAGACCTAGTGACTACTCCTAACATCAGACCACTCTTCGATACTACAACCTATAAATAGTTTATATATAGAAACCCAGCCAACAATACGAAACAAGGTAAGTATGATTAGTGTATCTCTTATAGGGAACAACTTTCACCACTTCTACTACCATACTAATCACCTCAAGATAGTCAATAGTATCAAATCAAATCAAAAGTCAATGAAATATCAAGTAAGTATAGGTAATGAAGAGGGAATACAAACCAAATAAGAAGCAAATCAAGTGAATGTAATGCAATGTAGTGTAATACACAAATATCATGATGCCTCCTTGCTTGCCCTATTTTTTTCGATACATTCCTAGAAGAAACCTCGGCTAATCATATCACAATACCTAGAAGAAACCTTAGATTCATTTATCATATTAATGCCTAGAAGAAACCTCATGTCATAGATCACCGCATGACAGAAACCTTAGGCCATAAATCACCACTTGGTAGAAACCTCAAGCACCAATATTTGAAATATCTCAACCATGTGTGTCCAGTAGAGACCTAAAGTTATCACATCCCAAATCTCAGCCACAATTCAACATCTATGCAAAATAAGAACAGATAATCATGTATCAATATAAGCATGGAAAATAGCATCAAATCGAAATACAATAAATAAATCAAGTCATTACGGGGCACACAATCATCAAGTTACTCATTTTATCCTACCTCCACATGGTTTCAAAAAAAATGATATAATTCCACCAATTGAGTCATCATGAAATGGTTTTCATTACAATTTCAGTTGAATATACTTTGAGCCCTTCATGACGTATTATCTAGTTCACAAGATAGAATAAAGTCATAATTCATAAAACACATCATCAATAAATCCCTTTGCTTTTACTCGGTACATGTCACCACA
Organism: Withania somnifera; assembly: GCA_039654485.1. Classification (NCBI taxonomy): domain Eukaryota; kingdom Viridiplantae; phylum Streptophyta; class Magnoliopsida; order Solanales; family Solanaceae; genus Withania; species Withania somnifera. The sequence continues at coordinate 8,894 of JBDJHY010786058.1, read as the reverse complement.
ATCAACCCCAAATAATTCATCTTTTCCAACTACACACAATTAGCAAGTAATCATTAATATTTTATAAAAAGTCCAATAAACCTCACCTTTCCTTAAAGTTGGAGAAATCACTCACTCGTGTGTTTTACCCTTCCTTTGAGTATCCAGAAGAGCGTAATTTAGTTACCATACAAGGAATACAAGAAATAACACTAATCAAAACCCAAACCAAAATAATCAAGGCCTATTAAAAAATTAACTCCAAGCCCACGAGGTCAAGATCAAAACTTTATGATAAAAAATATATTCCTTATCACTTGGGTAATCTAAATATCAAGTTTTATTAGACACTCACTCCATTAAAATCTCAAGTTTTGATCATTTTCGAGTTTATCATCTAGATCACTATTTTAGGGCTCAAAACCATATAATTTGGGTGTAAAAACATGTTAAAGGAGTGAAAAGGTGATTGAAACACTTACCCAATGATTATCTTCGAAAACCTTGATCAACCTTTGTAAAAATAGGGGTTTTGGTTCGTGGTTTTGCATGACAATATAATTGAGTTCGTGAACATTCTATTTTAAAAGCCCAAGTGAGCAGTGCACAAATTGGGAACGCAGCCTCCCACCATGCAATCATGATGCCCAAGAAAATTACTATCACGGTCGTAGACATCAACCATGCGATCACGAAGAAGGAGTTACTGCGCTAGTAACAACGAAACAATAGAAACACATGTCCAAAAATGACTCCGAATGGACCCTAGAAATTCGTTCGGAATCCCGTTCCAATAAACCATATATGTAACCATACTAGTTAGATATTTGAACTCAATGTAACTATTATTACATGGATACAAGGCCTCTTTGACCTGGTGTCCGCTAAGGTTCCATTTTTAACTAAAAATACCAAAATGATCAATATTTTCGATCCTAAAAACTAAAAACTAAAAACCACCTCCCAAATCCAACAGATCATCATATTTTCGATCCAAGCACTCTTAGCTCAAATGTTGACCAAGGTCTAACTATTTCACTTATAATTCAACTTTGACAAGTCTAGTTGCCCAAACTCACCACAGAAGGTTTAAAACAAAAAATGAAGGTGTCAATAGACCGGACTCGACATTCCGGAGCTGATGAAACTAACAAATTTCTGATACGAGGTCCTGAACTCCAAATGATCCCTATAATTTATTATTTCTCACTTAAGGCTTCAAAACTCAAACTTTCCAAAAACTTACACCCAAACTCCTCCCATTCTCAGGCCAACCATGGAATCACACTCAATTTGACATAATTCAATTACGGAAATGATAAAACAGTCAAAAGAGCAAAAATAAAAAAAATAACCTTTATAATTATTACATTCTCCTTCTTCTGTATTACAGTTATAGCTAATGATAGGAAGATACAGGAACTCTCTTTCTTTTATACTAATCTTTCTATTAATAAAGATTTGTTAAATTAAGTTAATTATCATTTGAGAAATTCCTACTCAAAGCTTTGTGGTAGAATATTAAGATATAATTTGTTTCTAAATTCCTCACTTTAGTCATACAAATACAAACAGAACCAATGAAATTGGATGTTCACATGAACAAAGTCGTAAAACAACAATATAAAATGAACAAAAAATGTAAAACTTGGTCCTTAGTTTCTGATGTTTCTGATTCGTACGGACAAGAGCAAGGGTAAAATAGAAATAGGAAATGAAGTAAAGTAAAGAGATGAAAGTTGAAAAAAAAAAAAAAGAAAACAAGCAAAGAATAAAAGACTGGCACTGTAAACAAAGTAAATTGCTGGAGAAAAGGAATTTTAATTTTGTACTCTTTTAAGAATGCTCCAAAAGTAGTTATTTAAAGAATTCATTTAACTCATCTATAATATAAATTGATAAAATGTCTATTTTACAAATTTATTTAATATTTTAAATAACCGAGCGAACATAAGTTCACTAGTTGTTATATAAATTCTTTTTTCTACAATCTTACATGTATGAAATTGGCATCCTTGTCTATTTATGTATGTTTAGATGAAATGACTATATATTTGTATCCTTATTTTCTTAATATCAGTTTGGATGAAGCTGGTACACCAATCGACATACTCATACTTTTTAAATTTGTTTACGTTCACAATCATAATTTAGTGAATGAATTAGGTATAATTTATGATAATTACAATGTAATACCTCAAAAATTTAGCTAGAGTTAAGATCGTCTTTTGCATGTGTTAAATTTACACCGGGAGCCTTAATGTAAGTCTAAGTGGTTATAACCTTTCACGAGTGTACAATGGTTGTGTTGCGAACTTTGAGAAGTCCTTAGAGTCCTCTTTCTCATGCAGTAAAGCACACATTAATTTGAGTCCTAAGTAGGAAGTGATGACCCTTTCGTTAAGGTCTTGAAGTATCTTTGTTGCGTCCAAACGCATACACAAGTGCACACGATCGTACAAGTAATATAGCGGCTCTTGCCAGGTGGATGTCGAACCCAAGGGACTTGTCAATTAACCGTTTACTAAATTAAACTTATTCTAATTATTTAGTTAAGTGGTAAAAATAAGAGATATATTTGTGAATCAATTAAACTAAAAACAATAAAACAAAGAAACTAATTAATGAACAATTAACCTAGAGAAGAGTGGATTTTTATGCAGTCAATGAATGAACTGAACTAGGATTATGGATTTGCTAGCAATCATGTTTAATCAATTTAATTAATTTGCTTAAATTATCTAATGATGATTCCGGGGCTTAATATATGAATTAAGGGCTTCTGCCTCTAACTACCAATTCAGACTAATCTCACAACTACATCGTTGAGCGGAGATATGACATCTTAGTCCAGATGTTGTATAGTTATCTTTCCACATCCCTATCCTAGTAACAAATCACCCATGACTAGCCTTCCTGACATAGTCCCGACTAGATCTCACTCCCTACGTTTCTCGTCCTACCATCATATTTCCTATCGATTCACTTTCAGGATTACAAGCTTATTTTAATGGTCGCAAGCATTAAAATACTAAAAGCACAAACATAAGAACAATCATATGAAAATTTTCGCGAATCTAATCAAGTATTATTAAACAAGCATGTTGCTAACTTATACCATACACCTAGAACGAGAAGTTTTATTTCCACATACACATGGAATAATCACAAAAGATCATTTAGAGAAAACATAAAAATAATTAATAAGAAAAAAAAAGATTACCTCATTGTTCTCCGGCCTCCAAGACGGATCTTAGCTCTTGTCGTAGGTTAATAGTCTTCTACATAGTCTAAAAGGATAAAAGATAAAAAGCCAAATTAAAAATACTCTATAAATAATGAGCTTGGGGGACTAATTAATACAACTTTATATACAACTTAGTTGTATTATATAAGTAATAATGGTAATATGTTTTCATTGATGCACTAAGATGATACAACTATCATATGCTACATACAACATCATTCATGTAATATGAATAAAACTACGACATCCCTCTAACTGCTTATATATAACCCTCCGACCATTTATATACAACAATCGTCCGATCATTTGTATACAAACCTCCGACCACCTATATACAATAATCTTCCGACCCATTGCCACAAAAATCCGTTTGAAGATCCGACCACTTATATACAACCCTCCGATGACCTATATACCACAATCCTCCCCTAGAATCCAAGTAGTTCCACCACTGTCATCTCATCCATTTTGGCAAAACCAATGAGTGAACTATTACACTTTCACCACCTCACCCTCTTCTCCTTCTTTACGTCAAGCCAGCAGACAAATCAATCCCCAAACTCGAACTAGCAACTCCACTATCAATCAACATCTCCATCTTCCCGTCAAAATCCAACTTCAACAACAAGCAACTAGACCAACAAACCTCTTTCTTGTTATCCACAACTCACTAAATCAAAAATCTAATGTCTTGACTCTTCAAGACTCGTTATGGGAAAAAAAGAAGAATCCTTGTTTGCTATTTTCCAGAGTTTGCCTCACGGAAAAAGGTACACATCACTGGTTGTAGATGGCTTCTCTGTTACGGAGCATCAAAACACCTGCAAAAAGCTGAGGCAAACTATAAAGGGGAAGAGGGGAACAAGATCGGTTCAGTGTTTAATTGGGTTTGTTCACTGGAAATGGAACTTTGAAGTTGCTAGTTGTTCGCAATTGTTGTGTTATTGGTGGTATGGTTATGGTGGGTGAATAGAAGGTTGGTTGACGCTAGATAGAAGAAGGTTTGTGGAGGTGGGTTTCTGGTAAAGATGGGGGTTATTTTGGTCGGAATTGCTTGAGTCGTTTGGTTGGCATTTGATTTCACAGGGATGAACAAGTTTAGAGATTTTTTTGGGAAAGGAGAGAGAAGGGGAGCAGGGTTTTAAATTTTTTAGGGATGAAGATAAAAATCCTAAAATAATATGAATGGGAATGTTGAGAGAATATAAATTAATGTATGTATGTATGTTACAATCGTTTTCGAAGCCAAGACTAAAAAACTTTCATAACTATAGAGGAACTTTTATTTTTAGAAAAATATTAGTAAAATAGTATAAGAGAGAGTCGCCACTTAATCTTTAGGAAATTAAACAAACCATTTGAAAAAGTTGAACTAAAAAAACTATTTAAAAATCAGAGTCTAAGAGTTCAAGTTAAATTCGAAAGAAGGTGTTAGGCACTTTCGAAAATCCATAAAGTGTGGTTTCCGGGGAATTAAACTTATTTAGCTAATTTTAAAAATTCTTGAGTTTTTGAAAAAATCTTATTAAAATGAATAAAAGTTATTTAGAAATTTCTTTAAATTATTTTACAAATCCTTGATTTAAAATGAACAAAATCTTTCAATCATTTGTTCCAACTAAGGAAATTAAATAAGAGTCAAAAGTTTTCACTAATTTTATCTTTAACAAATTTATTCAATTTAAGCCCTATAAAAAACATTTTAGCCCAACTTCTTAAATATGAATTATACTACTTAATAATTGTAAAAAAAAAATATAGACAAATCTCAAGTTATTTATGAGTCTGAATTTATCTAGTAAAATTAAAACCTAGGTAAGATAATTATGAGATAAATTATTTTTTTATGAAAAATCAGACTTGATAAAATAATTTAAGAGAGTTATTTTAAGACAGTGCTCCAAGGGAATTCATTTGGATTATAAAATCCATTAACAACGAATATTATAAGGGTACTCTAAAACTAAAATGACAAATGATAAAGTGGAACATAGATAAAGTAAGATTTAAGAGAAACGAGAAATGGCCGGTCGTGGTCTTTGACCCAGTTTTCTTTCTTTATTGATGTCGCATCTTTTAAGCCCTTGGACCTATATGTATTTCCAATTCAAGAGTCTTGATGAAAGTTGACTCGAAAAAGTATGCAGGAGAGGTAGTGAGATAATTTGGACTCCAAAATGTCATATGTAAGGAAAAAGAAAAGAATTAGTATGTGTCTACCATTAAAACAAAACTTTACAAATACAAAAGCAGTCACAATTTGACATTCTTCCAAAGGTGTAATTTTTCATGATCTATTTTTCATGCTCTCAATCACATAAGATTTTCATATCAACTATTTCAGCGGGAGATTAAATTTAGTATACATAAAGACTATTAGATTTGAACAACCATGAAATAAGACAAAGAAACATGAGTTATTCTGAAAATGGAAATTTAAGCATAAAAACACATAAAATTGAATAGGGCACCCCTGAAGAGCGGGGGATTTCGTAACATTTCAGATTGGATATCTTGTATTTCTAATAAGTATAAAAATTTACTAAAACCTTTGTCACGACCCAAATTTCAGGTCATGGTGGCATCTATAACCCTCCTGTAGACAAGTCTGGCCCTACAACCAGGAGCTACGAGCAATGGGCTATAAATTCTCAAAACATCCAATACAACAAAGGAAGTCATAAACAATACATAAAGAACGAAAGCCAGAAGGAAATCATACATAATCCAAATCCCAAAACCTGGTGTCAGTGACATGTGGAGATACTATACAGAATAACCAGAAGACACAAGGTATAAAGTAACTCCTATAAAAGATAATATAAAGAAGGGTCTGTTGTAGACCGAATAAAGCAAGCCAGAATCAAGAAAACCACGGTCGGCTCGGATGAAAAAGCTCATCTTAATCTCCGCAATCAGCTAAAGCTACTCCACACGATAACAGCGTCTTCGATAACCCCTGTCAGTCTGCACCACAAAAAAAGGTATAAAAATGTAGATTGAGTACCAACAAGGTACCCAGTATACATGATCAGCCGATTGGGTTAAAATAAAATGTAAGAAAAGTAAAACAGGTTTAATAGTAGAGAAAAAGTAAGGCTAATAGATAAGCAAAAGGGTAAAGTATTAGACATGCAAGTACAAGTCTACCTGGACTAAACATAGTAAACACAATTCACAGTGGTCAATATTTGAAAACCCGAAACTAAAGTGAGGGAACATACCTGTGCTCCATCTCAGCCAAATCCCACTAATCATAGGCCACATATGCATATACCACGGGTAAAGATCGGATAGAGGAATACAGCTAAGTACGGCACAGAAAGTAAACACACAAAACCTACTTGGCACCTTATCCTGCCAGTAGGCAAAACTAATACAGCAAAACCCACCGTGACTCCATCCTTAAGCTTGGTGGGAACACACCATATAAAGAAAGACACACAGGGGCGCAGGAAAGTAAAGTGGATTACTATCCTCATTACCAACAACCTGGGGCCTCGCCCCCATAATACCAATCTCGGAAACACACCCCCTGTCAGTGCTGATAATTAGGGCCTCATCCTCACAATGCTAATCTTGGACACACACACCCTGTCAGTGCCGGTAATCAGAGCCTCGCCTCACAATGCCAATCTCGAACACACATCCTTATTAGTGTTGATAATCAGGGCCTCGCCCTCACAATACCAAATTCGAGGCCTCGCCCCCTCATCAGTACCAGTAACCAGGGCCTCGCCTGTACAATGCTGATAACCATCCAATCAGTAATATACAGGAGTCTCAGCACCAAATAGAAATAATATATAGATCATAGTGGAAACAAAAAGTAAACGGAGTCTAGGATCGCCCGAACGCCACCAGCTAAGAACTCATCTCACCACACTCATCATGTAGCAACTAAAATAGCTCCCAAGGTTTGTGGCCTACACACGGTGGGCCAGGACCCGGGCATACAACCCCGCACCCTCTAAGCCCTCACACGGGCCCCTGAAATCAAATAGTATAATAATAATAATACAACGATCAACCTAATAAACCAACCCACACTACTAGCCATATCACATGCACTAATAATTACCCAGTCTACAATACACATAAATAAATATAGCCTACCTGGATACCGCCAAAAATTCCCAAATTGAGCGTACTGTGAATCCAAAGCTCCAACAAATCGATATCACCCGAAGCTATAAAAATTATGAATCCAGATATAAAAATATGCAAAATAAGACCTATATTTACCTATATTGCATTAGCAACTTGGGTTAAAAAATGGGCCCCACAGCTCGAAAAAGTATACTAGCGCGAAGCCCTCAGCTCGGGGGACTCGTGCTTCAAATTTGAGCTTAAGGCGATAATGAATTGAAGGGAAAATTGAATTCTAAAGTAATAAAATATTTTTTTCCATAACTAAAGAAAAGCAAACCTAACGAGAATTACGCGAAAACCAAGCATTGCTAACTCATACGATTATCCAAGATCACCCACGCAAAACCCCCCAACTCCCCTTGGCTTACAACACCCAAAAACCAGCTCACACACTCAAAAGAAAAGCAGAAAACGAAATGAGAAAGTTGGAAAATGAAAGAGGGAAAGCCCCTATTTATTGGCTGCAGGGGCGACCCCGCCAGGGAGGCCCCCTGGGCACCGGGGTGACCTCGCCAGCGGCTGCCTAGGAACAGGAGCGACCTTTACAGGGCGTCCCCCTAGACGCAAGTGCAATCTTTAACCTGCAGTAGGAAAATTTGAATACTCCGAGGGGCATAAAACGAGTATCCCGGGTCCAAGTCTAGAAAACCAAGAGTGTATTTTGGGTGGAAAATACCATATGGACTCAATGGAATCGACAAAACGACCAACCGAGGATGTTTAAGAAAAAGTCACCCCAAACTTAAAAGGATAAAAAAAAGTCAAACTAGGGGCATTCCACAAACCCACTCAAAAGAGCTTAGGCACCCAGGGAAGCAAACCAATGACTTAACTAGCCCAAAATCGACATTCTGGAGCTGATGAAATTTTTGGAATCCCAATACAACACACCAATCATCAAAAGTCCACCCAGGCTCCAAAATGAGGTTATGCCAGGCTAATTTCCATAAAGCAAGATAAACTCTAAATGAAAAGTCTAGGATACGAAATGAAGGTCTATCTAGACTTCCACAGCTAACAGGACTGTCTTAATTTGATTCCAAGTACATTTACTAAAATTTCACTCTCGAGTTCTACTGTTTCAAAACTGAAACTTAAAAACAGGAAACTGAGATAATAAGCAAAAGAGTCACCAGGGCACTCAGCTATCGGTCCCAGAAAGTCACAAAAAACTTAGGGCGACTAACAGCTCTAAGCACAGAAAAATAGAAAAATCAAGGAAATGATCGAATGGGGCATTACAACATCCACCACAAAAAAGGACTTTCATCCTCAAAAGTCAATAAAGGAGTAGTACCTGAAAGGTAGAACAGATGTGGATACTAGGCCCTAATATCACGCTCTGTCTCCCAGGTAACCTCCTTAGTTGGTGCGATATGTGACCAACAACAACAATTAGGAAAATTTAAAAACTCCAAGGGGCATAAAACGAGTATACCGAGTCCAAGTATAGAAAATTAAAAGTGTATTTTGGGTGAAAAAAACATATGGACTCAATGGAATCGATGAAATAACC
>JBDJHY010785950.1:2498-15339 GCA_039654485.1 Withania somnifera | reverse complement strand
CAAAAGTCACAAATAAATGTGAAATTTCATAAATCTAGAAAAAAAATATAACCCACATGTCAAGACGAGCAAAACAACACCTATATTGCTATAGAAATAGTAGAGTCGAAATCTAAACTAAAAATGGTTCTGAGAATTCTCGTAGCTCAGAAAAATAAATAGTTATACCAATGCGTAGAGTATATCTCATAGATTGTTTGGTACAAAATTAGGCTCAAATCAATAGAAGAAAATGAAGAAACAATCCCCAAAAACTTGTACAATATGAAAAAACTTTACAACTTTCGAGAAATCAAAGAATTACCCGATAAAAATGATCGTAGAACCACCAAATCGAGTTCTCATAGATCAAAACCCCAAGATAGACCTTAAATTAAACTTAATTTAGCTCCCAATATAAAGAAAATTGAAGAAGAAAGGATAAAATAATCAAAATCTTCTAGTTGAAGCTATTTATAAAATTGGCACTTACTGGCCGATTAATTGGTCTCTGCGGCTATTTTTTGATAGAATTTCTAAAATACTCTAAAATGGCATGGAATGGAAATGGAGTCTGATTTTAACAAACTATATATGAAAATTTCATGTAATTAATATTCTAAAATCAACAAAACTGACAAAATGATGATCCGAGGTTGTTTTAAGGTAATAAAGGCCCAAAGTAGAAATAATTCAAAGGAAATCAAGCTATAATATTTTTGAGGAACTGAATTATTGATTCTGGCAAGTCACAAATGGCCTGGGGCATTTAACAGAATGCTCTAAACACAGAGAAATTTGAACACACAAAAATAAACCCGAGGGTCATTACAACATCGCCAACTAAAAAAACTTTTATCTGCAAGAGTTAAGAAGAAGAGAGTACCTAGAAAATCAAACATATAAGGGTACTGGACTCACATATCTCTCTCTTTCCAGGTAGCCTTCTTAACTAAATAACGGGCCCTGTGAATTTTCACAATGGGTATATCCTTGGACCCAAGCTATCTCACATCCCTATCAATAATGACATCAAACTATTTTATATAAGTCAAATGATCATCCAGTTGAACTAACTCATGATGAAGCACATGGGTATGGTCTGGTATATAGCGATGAAGCATGGAGGCATGGAAAAATGGATGGACCGCTTCTAACTCTGGAGGTAGGTCCAATATGTATGCAGCATCAACAACTCGCTCAGTAATATCGTACGACACAATGAACTGGGGCTAAGCTTGTACCTCCGACCAAACCTCATGACGCCTTTATGGGAGAAACCAATAGAAAAACCATATCTCCAATACTAAAATCAAGTGGCCGAAGTCTATGATCTGCATAGCTCTTCTACTTACTTTGTGTTGTCTAAAATATGTCCTGCATAACACTAACTCTTTATGTGTCATCTCGAATCAAATTAAAAGTCTAAGGACAAACTTCAACACTACTATACCAACTAATTGGCAATCAGCAAAGCCTACCATACAAAGCCTCAAATGGTGCCATCAGAATGCTGTAATAGTAGATGTTATTATATGAAAACTATGCCAAGGACAAATGTTGATCCCATCTACCACCAAAATTAAAAATATAAGCGCCAAACATATTATAAAGTGCTTGAATAATCCAGTCAGACTGACCATCAATTTGTGGATGGAAAGTAGTACTCAGATCCACCTATGTACCCATCTTACTCTATACAGTCCACCAAAATCGTGAAGTAAACTGTGTGCCTTTGTCTGAAATAATGGAAACTGGTATCCTATACAGGCGAAAAACCTCCCTACCATATAAGAAATCAAGTCTCTCAACACCCCAAATTGAAGTAAATGAACTTGGTAATCAATACATGATGAACCAAATGCAATCATGACCCCTAGAAGTACAAGGAAGTCCAGAAATAAAATTCATAGTAATCCTCTGTCACTTCCACTTAGGAATCGGGAGTTTCTGCATCACACCACCTGGTCTACGATGCTCGAACTTTACCTGATGATAGTTTAGGCATCAAGAAACAAACCTCATAACATCATACCTCAAGTGTCACCACCAGTAGTGTTGTCTCAAATCATTGCACATCTTTGCTATGCCTGGATGTAAGGAATATTTGGTACAATAGGCCTTGCGGATGTGATGACCCATTTGGTTATTTCTTTACTTTTCTCCCTTTTTTGTGTTTAGAGTCGTTTGATAGTTTCCCCAAGTCATTTATGACTTTATGGGACCAGTAGTTTGGGGGTCCCCTGGCTGCTCAGTTGTCCGTTATCTCAGTTTTTTTATTTTGAAGTTTCAGTTTTGCAATGGTGGAACATGAAAGTGAATATATAGTAGATGCACTTAATCGAATTTTGACAGTTTTTTAGCTCCGAAATGCCTACTTTGGTCTAGATGGACCTTAAGTTCGTATCTTGGGGTTTTAGTTTTAAGTTTGAACTGTTTTGTGGAAATTAAGTTCAACCAAAGCTCATTTGGAGCCTGGGTGGTATTTTGGTGATTGGAGAATCAGATAAAAATTTTGAAAATTCCATCAACTCCAAAAAATTAATTTTAGGCTATTAATTTTGTTAATTCACTTTTCGAGGTGTCTGGGCTTATTTTAGGATCGTTACTTGGAAGTTGGAAAATATCCTCTTTTGGTTGGTTTTGTTTGAGGTGGTGTAAACAACCTTCGATGATCGTTCTGAAGATTGCATTAGGTCTGGAATGTCATTTTCATGCTATGTGCATATTTGGTTTGTTGTTTTTAGACTCTATGTTGATTTCATGCCTTCGTTTGGAAGTTTTGCCGCTGCAGAATTTTCCCTCCCTTTTTGTGTGATCACGGTAATTTAGTTTCCCTCCCATTTTGTGTGATCGCGTCCTTGTACTGTAATCGCAGTAATTGCCTAGTGCCTTTATTTCATGCAAATGCGCTGCCCAGGCACGATCGCACCAATTTTTTTCCCTCATTTAGTGTGATTGTGGTCGTTTAGTGCGATCGCGCTAAGGCGTGAGCAGTTTATAAACTGGCAAGGGAACTGTTTCAGTTTATTTTCTCCTTGTTTTCTCCTTTAATTCTCCCCTTCCTTGACTCTTTCTAACCTAATTCAAGGGGGGATTGGTGGGTATTGTTGGTGTTGAGCCAGGGATAGCTTCTTGGCATGTTTTCCTTGATTTTGGGTAAGTTTTCCTTCCTTTTTCCTCCTCTTTAAGCTTGAGTAGAGATCTAATGGCCATTTTAAAACCTCTGACTAAATTATGGTGAAATCTTGTCTATAAGTGTAGTAGTGAGCAGTTGGAGCTGTGGTTAGCTTTCTCTTGCGATCTCCTCTTTGTTTCAGGTGAGTTTTGTACTTCATTTTCACTAAACTCTTTATGGAATGTTTTCTCCTTTTGCATAATGTTGCTTCTTGACTTTCTAGACTTTGAGCGCATTTTCTATTCACTTTAATTAATCCGTGATCATGCTTTTACATTATGAGTTCTGGTGATTGAGAACGGGCATGTCCCGAGGCTATGCTAACTTCATATTTGCAAATAACTAATTAAAACGGGAAGTTTTCTCGGCTTAACAACTAATGAAAATGGTAATTTTCTTACTTATACTTATACGTATGCCACAACCACCCTGTGTTATGGCGCTATTTTCTAATATAATGGAAAAGAGTTTTTAAACTATCACATATGATATATTGTTACTCAGAGTGGTACTTTTGGAACTAATAGGGCGGAACCCCCAGTATTGGCAATAATGGGGCAGAGTCCCCTGGTGTTGGCACTAATGGGTGGGTCCATGGTATCGACACTAATAGGTCGGGGTCCCCTGAGATTGGAGCTGATGGGATGGAGTCTCCTGGTATGATATGACACTATTCACTTTTACTTTTCAATACCCCCATGCATTCATTCTCGTGTGTTTTTTCTTGCTGGGCTTAAGGGGGGCCATGGAGGGTTTATTTGTAATGTATGTAGCCAGTGGTGGGATGATGCACCATTGGATTTTATCTATTTACTTCTTTCCTTTTTTCTTACATTCCTGCTTGCCCTTATTCTTACCCATTCCATTTATCGATTGAGTGGAGCTGGCTATCAGGTACGCTTTTGTGGGTTTGTTCCCTGTGTTAGTTATTCATAGTTATTTTCCTTATTGTTATGCCTTATCTTCCCATACTATTTTTACTCGTATTCTTCTGACCTATTTTACTTACTCGTTGTTCTTACTTGTCTTTGATTGAGCCCGGTCGGCCGATGATAGATACTGAGTACCTTATGTTTTGGTACTCATGCTATAATTTTGTACCCTTTTCATGGTGCAGATACTAGCATGGGCCTTCACAGGAGACGAGATCATGATGAATAGAGGGGCAGGTTCGAAGGTCAAGGTAAGCTCCAGCGTTTGGGCTAAGCCTATTCTCCAGCTGTGTTAGGTTTCTGCCTTATCCTATTTAGGGCAGACCAGTTTTATATTTACCTCCTATTGGAGCAGTTGTATATATTATCTTTTGATTACTCTGATGTAGTTATCTCTATTTTGTCACAGTCATCAGTCCTTATAGGTGTTGAATATGTTTTGTTGTTATATATATTTATTCATCCTACTCCTTATTGCTTTACTTTTGTTGGTTATTTGTTATCGGTCCATTGCCTGTTGGTCCAGGCTGCGGGACTGGGCTTGTCTACCGGAGGGTAGTAGACACCATCACAATTTCAGTTTTGGGTCCTGACAATGGAGATTAGTATGAATCAAGTCACCAACCATGGGAACACAAATACAACAACCCATTCACAAGAACAAAGCTCCATTGTAGTCACCTCTCAGAACTAACTATTGGATACAAATCAAGGATCTATCCTCATACTGTTGCTACTGGATTTGATCGAATAGAGTAAGGCTAGCCTCAACATATATAAGAATTCTGTTAGGATATGAAATGTCCAACCTGATCAAATGATTAGCCAGAGACTATATGTCCAAGGCTAATAGCCTTTCTAAAACAAATATGAAAGCTAAGCTACCCATAGGCATATACGCATAGTCTTGTCCTTCTTCTTCACAAATAAAACTGGGGCATCCCACAGGGAAATAGTAGGATGGATAAACCTCTAGAAATCAAATACTAAAGCTGAGTACTGAGCTTCCGGGGCTCTGTTGGAGATATATGACAAGGTGCAATCGAAATAGGCCTGGTGGTCGGCTCAACCTCCATAGAAGAATCAACAACACGATTAGGTGGGAGGCCATTCAACTCATCAAGAAGAATATCAAGAAAGTCTTTAATAATGGACATAGACTCAAAGGAAGGAGGATCAATACTCACATCATGAACATAATCTAAGTAAGCTACACAACCCTTGGCAAGAAATCTACTGGCTCGCATACTAGAAATAATCGGCACCTGTGTGTGGCCAATAGGATCCTGTCACACCACTAGGGGTCTGCCGGGATTTCTTGGAAAAAAAATCCAAAATCATATGATGAAGGGATTACGAATACATGCCAAAAATTAAATCAAAATCTATCATGTCCAGAGCCACAAGATCAACTCGAGTGTCCAACCCCCTATAGTCACAACACAAGCTTGGTGAATCTGATCCACCACTAAAGGCTCACCCACGGAAGTAGCCACACTCATAGGCACAGGTAAAGGCTCACACGTAACACCAAAGTGGGGTACAAAATACACAGACACATAAAAATATGTACAACCAGGGTCAAATAATGCCAAGGCTAGCTGGTAACAAACATATAACATACTCGTGACCACTGCATCAGAAGCCTTTGCCCAGGCCCTATCTGGTACAACACAAAACTAACAGTGCTAAATACCCTACTGATATCCTCCTCAATCCCCTCCTCCGTCCCTACCCACTATGACCGCCTCGAGTCATTTTCTGACCATCTCTAGCCGATAACGCTACTGTCTGAGCTCAACGTCACGTGCAATATTTGGAAAAGTGTCCTAGATCTCCATACTTATAGCATCCCTGGGATCTTCCCCTAATAGAACTACTAGATGAACTACTCTGACCACCATGACCCCGAGATCCTGAAGATGTGCCCTTGGTAGGATGGATACTCTGACCACTATCAATTAATGGTAAGAAAGCTTGAACTAGTCTACCAGGTTATTGTTGCTGCTGAGGTCTACACTTGTCATACCACTTTTGAGAAGGTCGGTAATCACCAAAATCACCCTAGAGACACTTTCTTTTATTGCCGCCCCTTGGGTAGAGCGATAGAGTCTATCTACGGTAAGGGCATGATCAACTACTGCTAACAATGTACTATACTAAGCAATCAACAACTCAACCTCCATCTGTAAATCTGATCACAACCTAGTTATGAAGCGGCAAGCCCTCTCATCCTCTGTCGGTAAAATAGCAACCCCATATCTCAAAAGCTGAGTGAAACGGGTCTTGTACTCAGTAACTATCATCGAACCCTAATGCAAACCAAGAAACTGAGCTAGTGCTCCTGTTGAACACTCTGGGGAAGATACTTAGACATAAAGGCATCCACAAATTGACTCTACATCATAGGCGGTGACCCTGACGGTTTTCTCTCTCTGTATAGTCTGTACCATGCCTTAGCCGACCCATCTAACTAATACCTAATAAATTCCACTCCAAGTGTATCTCTCAAGCCCAAAGCCTGTAATTTTCCTCACACTCTGCTCACCACAAAACTCAAGGCCTCATACGAACAAAGTAATTGTGCATCTTTCGTTCTTAGGAAGTCACAACAGGGGCTACTGGCTGAATCTGAACTGGCAGTATCTCTAGAGTAGTTTGTGGATGAGGAACTGTCACTGCCAATGGTATTGGTTGAATAGAAGTTGCTGGGGAACCCTATGCCGCTCCCTGAGCTGAAGATTGGGCTTCATCAGTCAACACCTTACCAAACATAGTACACATACTCAACCATATCCCTCTTAGTACCTTATTGGAAAAACTCGTTATTGGTAGTGGAGGTAGATTTGTAGGTGTAAGATCTGGTCATGCAACCCTATCCTGACCTCTCCCGAGGGTTGTAGCTCTACCCAAGCCCCTAATTGGAGCTCTCTATGGAGGTGGGGAAGCGTTATCACCTCCACATGCATAATACGTGCGAATCATCTATGAAAGAGTAAATCCAAGGTAAATCTGCAAGAAACCAATAGAAAACCTTGCAAAAAAAAAGTCAAAAGAGGGTTATCTATCCTAAAGAGCCTTGTAGCCTCCCGAAGATAGGATACGAACATCTGCGTATTGATCCCACGACTCTACCAAACACTTGCTCCTACAACAGAGACATCTGTGAACCTAGAGCTTTGATAACACTCTGTCACGACCCAAAAATTGAGTTGTGATGGAATCTATATCCTTTCAGTAGACAAGGCCCAGCCCTGGCCTAGGGCGGTCAGCGATGGGCCGGTACCAAGAACCAAAAAAAGAAAAAAAAGAGAAAAAGAGAACAAAAATACATAATAGACAGTAAATTCCCAAAACCTGGTATCATGGTTATAGAGCATTTATATACAAAATTATACAAATACAAACCTTAAAGGGAAAAAAACTACAGACAGTATCTAGAATTTAAACTAGGAAAAATCTAGTGACATAAGGAGAACTGACCAACAAGAATGCCAACTGCTAATCATATCTTATCCCGCACGATCGGGTCCTCCCTGTTAACTCGTACCAGTATCTGCATAAAAAAAAATGCATAAATATAGTGTGAGTACCAAAAACAATGGGTACACAAAAAGCAAGCATAAAGTAAGGTAAAGTCCGATCATGAGAAAATAGGGCAATACCACACAATAACAAACAGAGAGGGAGTAATCACAGTAATAACTAACAAGTATGGAGGAAGGTCAACTATCAGGGTGTGAACATAGATAACCTAACTCATAAGCAAATCAGGACCCATGCTACACATACTTGGAGCTCCAATATAACCAGCACAATAAAAGACCATAAAGAGAAATACAAGACCAGTAACTGGCTAAGCTATCAACAAGTAAAGAAAAAAGAGTAACTAATATCCTCAGGAAGATATCAAACAAGGCCTAGCTTGCAATAAGATCACTGGTATCCCACACAATTGGTAGGTACAACCAGACATATAAATGACCCAACAAAACTCCCATTGTAAGCCCAAAGAGTTCAATAAGTGCAAAGGAACGAAATACAAAAAGATGCTGAGAGTAACTGTGTCCTAATAGTAACTTCGCACGGTCCTCCTCCAGCAGTAGGGCCCATGAAGGACTCAGATTGTATATCGGTACTCTATCATATACCCCTCCCCCAAGATGCACATCATGCCCCAGGCATATCGACCTAGGTCAATAAGGCCCATAGAGAGACTTGAACCCATATGCAAACTCTCATAAAAAGACAACTAGGGCATAGCATCAGGCATAAATGCCAAAAATCGAGCTCAACCCATATACCATATCTCAATAAAAAGCCCATCTGTCATTGTATAGGCATTTCTAGAAAATACCGTGATGGAATGAGAAAATAGCTTCATACTGCCCAGTAGTCGTGGAAACGTATATAATGATAGATAAAAACCTCCTCTCGTGGTACTATCAATAAAAACCATGTAATTTATAATATTTTAGCCAAAAACTCTCAATAGGCTGTCCACAACCCCATAACTATGCATGCTCGTCAAACACAATAAACAACAATCTAGATTATCTCTAAAGCCACCGGCTAAGTCTGGTTGATAGCTACTAAGATCAACAGCTAGTTTAATCCCCTCTCAACCTTAACTATGTTCCAAGGACGACGTAAAACATACAAAATTAGGCCACGTAGCCGCAAGGGTATATAACAAGAGAAAAGGCCAACATGGCAGGCCATATGCCAAATTAACAATAGTAATGGGGCTCTAAACTAGCAACCCAACCTCGAGCTGGCAATTTACCGAACATATAAATCATTAGATACCTAGTTTAGAAAGAGTAAGTCGTAGCCTCCTGGATTTCGGTGGTATCTTCGATAAATGCATTGAGACAACCAAAAGTCACGAACAAAATTGGAATTGCATAAAGCTATAAAAAATATAACCCACATGTCAAGACGAGTTAAACAAAACTCATGTTTCCATAGAAATAACAGGGTCGAAATCCAAACTACAAATGGATCCGTGAACTCTCGTAACTTAAAATCGTAGAGTATTTTATACGAATGCGTGGAGCATAAATCATAAATCATAAATCATATGGTTCAAAATCAATCCCAAATCAACGAAAAAAATAAAAAAACAAGCCCAGAAAACTTGTACAATATGAAAAACTTTACAATTAAAGAGAAATAGAAAAATTACCCCGTAGAAATGATTGTAGAACCACCAAATCGAGTTTCCACGATAATAACACTCAAGATAGACCTTAAATTAAATATATTTTATCTCCTAAGGTGAAGAAAATTGAAGAAGAGATGAGAAATGATCAAAAGCTTCGAGGTGAAGTTATTTATAACCAGACACCGACTGGACGATTTATCGGTCTCAAAACTACTTTTGTGGAAGAATTTCTAAAATACTTCAAAATGGTATGAAATGGAAACAAAGTTCGATTTTGACAAACCATATATGCAAATTTCATGTAATCGATATTAGGCTCAACAGAACAGGTGAAACAGTGATCTGAGGTAGTTTAAGTTAATAAATATCCTAGGTAGAAATAATTAAAAGGAAATGAATCTATAATACTGCCAGAGAACTGAACTATCGGTTTCAGCAAGTCACAAATGACTTGGGGCAGTAACCTAAATGCTATAAATATAGAGAAATTCCTAAGACACAAAAATGACCTCGAAGGTCATTATAATTTTTAAAATTTTAATATTGCTGGAATTGATACTCTAATTTATAATACATGCAAGCCTAATGCAACAACAAGAACCTATATTCAAGTAATTTTGGTACTAAAACAATTAATAAATGAGAATTCATTAATATTATGAAATTAGAGATTGGGTAATTTTTCTAAACTAAGAAGGTAAAGACTTGTGTCAGAAGAAAGTATTGATTCCCTTGTTTTATCAAATTTTAAAATTTATATAAAATACATAAAGGAAAAAATAAATATATATAAAAAAGAGATGCTTATATGAGTAAAAAATCTTTAATTGATGCATACAAACATTTTTGGTCCATTCATTACGACTTCATTGAATAGTCAATAAATTTTATTAACTCTATAGGTGGTTACTTTATGAATATCTCTATTTAATTCATGAGAAGTCACAATTTTTGAATGTTTTTAAATTTTTAAAAGCTGAAACTCAATTAGGCAAGAAAACTAGGACTTTCAAATATGACCGTGGAGGAAAATACTACGATAGATCTGATGAATTAAGTGAAAAATGTTCAAGATTTTTTATGAAATATTTAACGAAGCGTGAGATTATACCTCAATAGACTATGTTAGGGATTTCAAGATAAAATAGAGTAACTGAGAGATGAAATCAAACTCTTAAGGATATGATAAGAAATATGATAAGCCATTCTTCTTTACCTAAATCACTTTTAGGAAAAAACATTAAAAATTGAGTTTAACATATTAAATAGTGTTTCAAGAAAAGAGTTAGCTAAGATCCCATACTAGTTATGAATCTGTACGAATCCTAGTATTAGAACTTATATGTATGGAGATTTCCAGTTGAGGCAAGGCCCTTACAATCTTGATGAAAAAAAAATGGATTCAAGAACTATTAGTTGCTACTTTGTAGGACACTCAAAAAGGTCGAGAGATTTTAAGTTTTAGAATATTAGTGAAAGTGATCAGGAAACTTTATCATATGCTTTTAACATGCAGATCAAGATTATGTAAAAAGTACAATGATATCATCTCTCTTTCAAGTTTATATTTTCTAAAATTCTCAAGTTGAAGTGCCTAAAATAAGATATAGTAGAAAACAAAAAAATATAATTTCAGATGACTATGTTGTATATCTCTAAAAATAAAATTTTGACTTGAAGTCATGAAAGATGTGATGAAGTCTATGACAGAAAATGACATTTGAGATCTTTCCAAGTTACCACAAGGATTGAAATTGATAGGTTGTAAATGGATTTTCAAAACTAAAAGTGATTCAAAAGGTAACATTGAGAGATATAACGTGTAATGATATAATAGTCAAAGAAATATTAATAATTCACGCTAGAATGAAATACATTGATATTAAAAAGTAATACTCATATAGTACTATTATAAATTAAGCTTTATTATTAGTCCGTCTAACCTTGAATGTATGCCTCATGTAGTGATATAGTAGTAAAAGAGTACTGATAATCCAAGCGAAAACTTCTACTAGAGAGCTTCTTCTTTTTTAATAAATCATACTTTTAATATGTTTGTCAGGTATTAATTTGATAAGCATTATAGAAAAATAGAGAACTTTATTGAATCTTATGACTTGTATATAAAAGGCATAAAAAGTATCAAAATATTTTTAAAATTTATGATCTTAAATATATTAGGTATAAAGTTAAAATTAAAATTAAAAACTTGTCAAAAAGATAAAGAAAATATTTTTAAAATGAAATAAAAAGAAAAATTACAATATAAAAGTTATCCATAAACTAAATAATGTTAAAAGAAAAGGAAATTTGTATTACATTTCAACTCTGATTTTTTTTTCGGATTTGAGGATATGAGAGTGTAACCAAATATGACAGCAACAACTCTTCTCTCATCTCCTCCATTTCCTTCTTCATCTATTCCTTCTTTCCTTCCAAAGTAATCCTCTTTATTTTCCTAAAAAGTACCCTTTTTCTCTTATTTAACCTCTAACAATAAAAAAATTCTCTTCTTTTTTTGTTTATTGTAGAAAGCAAAGAAAGATTGTGTTGAAGCAAAAGAAATATGGAGAAATCTGCAGAGAACCCACTTTGCAACATAGGGTTTCCAGAAGGGACTTCATATTCACTGCTTGATGAGTCTTAAAAAGATCCCCAATAAATTATGGGAGATAAGAATACCTTAAGTCCTCGACTAACAGCAATGAGTGCGTGGGTGCCTACAAAATAGATTCCAGGGTGATCCCCGGGGTAATTCTCCGATGCTTAAGTTAGTATTAAATTATAGAGGAATTCCAGTAGTGTTTTAGAGTAGTATTGTAAGCGTACCTTTGCCTATAACTTCTTGGGCGTTTATAGATGCTTCTAATGATCTGTTAGGAGTTTGGAGGGATTTTCGGGATGACATTAATTGTTGTCTCTAATCATAGTAAACCTAATATAACTCTACCACTTATAAATGGTAATCGCGGTTTTTTTAGGATCCTTCCTTTATTAGGAGTCCGGTTAACTATGGAAGTAAATATTAGTCATTAAAGGTAGATATTATTTCTAATTAATATCGCTATTCTACAGTAGTCCTCCCCCCTCAGGAGTCGATGTGTGTGTTTACGCCACTCAACTGATGTCCTTATGTGGGGGTGAGCGGGGTATCCCCAAGGTGAAGTCAAAGTTCCTATGGGGTACTAGGGAAAGCTGAGACAACCTTGTTGCCAAAGTAAGTTGTGCTTTTGATGAGCTAGCCTATAACCGTCATGACCGGTCTGGAATCGCATTATAATTGAAGTGACTTGTCTCCCATATCTCCGAGGTGACCAATACTTTGGGTGTTCTTTTTATTCTTTGTTCTCCTCTATTGGGACGAGCTAATTTTGACCTGCTACCCCCGTTTTTTTTTGAATGGGGATAAGGCGAGAGTTTTTACTGGGTTACTAGGTTTTCTCACCTTTTTTTACACGTGTCATCATCCCTCTAATTTGCTGCCATGTGTCACCATTTCCCTAGGAGACGTTTCCCCTTCTGCAATATCCTCCTGGGGAACATGTGATATTTAGTGCATTGGGCCTTTTTACCTTCTACTCCAAA
>JBDJHY010785732.1:0-15340 GCA_039654485.1 Withania somnifera | reverse complement strand
ATCGTTGATTGTGCGCTTATCTTTTGTTCAGAGCTATAGGGTGAGCTTGGCATGCAGCTTACTTCTATAGTCCTTCCACTTTTTATTTTTGTTCTTCTCCATTGTATATTCGGAGACAGATGGATATTATATTTTGTCACTTTTGTTGTTCTGTATGTTAGCGGTTCTTATGACATTGACTTTGGTTTTTGGGAATTTGTATTACATCTTATTGTTTTTCCGCATTTACTGTAGTAGTTCTCCACTTCGGCTACGGACTACAGGGTTTGGTTCTCCTACTGGGTGGATAGTAGGTGCCATCATAACTCCGATAAGTCGGGTTGTGAAAATTTTGTTTTTGCGGTTTCTTATGAAAATATGTTGGATGCTCAAAAAATGTTTATTCAGTTTCAACCATGTTTAGAAAAATAGTTATTTACTTGAAAAAATATGATTTGTGTACTGCAATCAAGTCTAAAATATACTTAGTTGCCATTTAATTTTAAAATAAATTAATAAAACTTGTCAGTTATAACCCTAAACATGGAAAATAGGAACAAATTCAAGGTTTTTTAAAAAATTATAGGTAATATTTCTAAAATATCCCTATGAAGGACTTTAAGGTACCTCAGGAACATCCCTAATCGGGTAACACCTTTTTAAACTATCTGTGTTAAATATTCAGTGATTAAATGTTGTAGCTTGCTTTAGTAAAACTTATGATGGAGTTGTCTTGTTCAGAATGACTTTCAAAAAAGGGGAAATTTTTTCTTCTTTAATAAACATTAAAATATAAATTGAAATTTATCAATTGCAAGAGATAGAAAATTGTTATTATTTATAGAGTATTTTCCCAAGTCTTTCTGGCGAATACCATTTCTATATGTAACAAAACTTTGAAGACATGTGGATGATGATAAGTTTATAAAGAAATTAAAATCCATTTATGTCCTATAATTTTCCTATCGCTTTATATTCTTATTTCGAGTAATTAAAAGAATCCTTATATAAAAATTGAAATTTTTATATCAAATGAGACTCATAGGTCTTCTCTCATACACTAGGGATCCATTTATATTCTATACAAAAATGTAAAAAAAAAATGAACAATAAAGAAACGGTAGAGAAAGGACTCATATAGGATTGGGCCTTGCCTAGTCCGGAGGTTCCAACAATTAGGGAGATGTGTTGTAGCCAATCTATGTAATGACCCGCTCGGTCTTTTCCTAGATTTTTGTCTTTTTCCTATGTTTAGAGCTATTTTGGTAGTTTTCACAAGTCGTTTATGAATTGTATGGACCGGTAGCTCAGTGCCCTGGTGACTCATTTGTTTGTTACATTAGTTTTTCTGTTTTGAAGTTTAAGTTTTGAAATAATTGAACTCGAGAGTAAAATGGTAGTAAACATACTCAAAATCGAATTATAACTGTTCCTTTATCTCCAGAATGCTGAATTTGGTCTAAAGGGACCTTAAGTTCATGCGGAGTTTGGGTTGTTTTGTGGAGATTCAGCCCAGTTGAACCTTATTTTGAAGACTGGGTGACTTTTTGATTACTGAAGTATCTAATCAAGTTTTTATTGAATCCACTTGCTCCGAAATATCAATTTTAGGATAGTTGAGTAGTTGGTTCGCTTCCTAAAGCAGTTGTTGCATTTTCAAGGTTGTGCATGGAAGTTGTGAACTATGGCCTAAGGTGTTGACTTGGTCTAAATTCTTATGAATAATCCTTGTATGTAGATTTTGTCTGCACCATTGAGTCTCAAATATCATTTTAGATATGCGTACATAGTTTATTAGTGTTGTTTGGCTTTCAAACGCATTTTAGGTGGTGTTCTAGGCCATTTTACTGTTGCAGATTCTTGCTATCAAAATTGTATTTGGTGGAGGATTTTTCCTTCTCTGTGATCATGATGCCTTGCCCCTTTACCCTGTGTGATTATGACTCAAATCACACGATTATGATGCCTCACAGCATATCTCATCCCAATCGCAACCGTTACCCATGTGATCACAATAAACAATGGCTAGCAGTATATAAACTATTTCCTTAAATTTTTAGATCACTTTCCTCCCTCCTTGCTTAGTTGCTCTAATTTCCAAGCTACAATTTAGGTTTAAAACTCATCCAAGTTGAAGGGAAGTGCTTCCCCAAGTTCTCCCTTGTTCTCCCTCTAGTTGGTAAGTCGTTTCTCCTTCGTAAGTCCGTAAAATTGGTGGGTTATCACCATTATTGGTCCTTGAACTGTTGTAGTTGTCTCTCTCTGTTTTCCTAGCTAAATTATAGTATTATTCTTATATCATGGCTACTCAATGTTTAGGGAGTAGGAAACGCCTTATTCCAGTTGTATAATTCCCTTGTTTTGGCTTATGGTGTTTTGCAACGTTTTGCACTTTTTATCCCACCTCTCCCAATCTAATTTGAGGACCCTTTGGTGGTCTGTCTAGGCTTAAAATTGAACCACGTGTTCCTTAAGCCGAGCCCTTCGCGCTTGTATTTTTAGTTTAGTATTTTGGGTCATGAGGCCCATATGCTTATTTTGGGGCCCGCTTCCCAATCCTTGTTGCTAATTGCAATATGGGTCTCATTGTTCCTATTTTGAATCCTAGACTTGTAATTTGTGTCATTTTGATTGGTTTTAACTATGTTGGAACTTTGGATCTACGGCATGCGTACTTTAAGGATTTCGGTTAGCTTCCTGGTAGGCTATGTTTAATTGTGCACCGTAGACTGGGTTAATATTATTATGCTTGCAACATGGCTAGTTTTTTGGGTTGGGTTTGTTAGGTTGCTCCTTGCTTATCTACTGTTATATCTTATTTGGTTTTTGGGGGCCCGTGATAGGGCATAGAGGGTGAAGGGTTGTATACCCAGGACTTGTCAACCTCATGGAGGCCACTAACCTTGGGGGCTATCTCAGCTATTACACGACATGTGTAGTGAGGTTAGCTCTTATCTTGTGGCCTAAAGCCGATCCTAGCCTCTAGTTACTTTTCGTTCCCTATTACTTTATTATTATTACTGTTGTCTGATAATTCTCTAATATATTTAATATGTCGTTTGATATTGGCACTAAAGGGCTAAGCCCTCGTTTGATATTGGCACTTAATGGCTGGGCCTACATTCGATATTAGCATTAAAGGGTTTGGCCCTCATTTTGATATTGGTATTAA
The DNA here is from genome assembly GCA_039654485.1 of Withania somnifera. Classification (NCBI taxonomy): domain Eukaryota; kingdom Viridiplantae; phylum Streptophyta; class Magnoliopsida; order Solanales; family Solanaceae; genus Withania; species Withania somnifera. Next base: position 12,189 of record JBDJHY010785732.1, on the reverse strand, counting down.
AGGGATGGGCCCCGTGTATTTTCCTTAGTATGGTGTGTACTCACCTGGCTTAAAGGGGAGTCATGGTTGGTTTTGTTGTGCTATTTGTGACTATCAATGGGATGGGGTGTGCCAGAGAGGATATGTTGTGCTGATTGTAGTTACTGGTGGTATGGGACACCGTTAGGTTATTGTGTATTTACTTCTATTTGTATTTGGTGGTATCCTTCTTTTCGATCCTTATTAGTGGATCTTGCATAATTAGTATCGCAGTTGTTGAGATTTGACTGGGTTAGAGCATAGGTATATTTTTGTACCTCATTAGAAGTTTTAGATTTTGGACACTGTAGTTTGTATCTATCATGTTTAGCTCCTATAGTTATACATTTGTACATTCGATAACTTAGTCTCCTGAATATTATTAGATTCCCTATTTCCTTATTATTTCTACACTATTACCGACCTATTTTACTTCCTTACTTTATTACTCACATTTTATTCTTAACCCAGTCGGCCAATGATGTCTACTGAGTACCTTGTTTGGTACTCATGTTGCACTTCTATACCTTATTCATAGTGGAAATGGAGGCAGGGGTTGTCAACTTCACGGTGATCGTACAGAGTAGATCCAGTTGACTTTGGAGATTACAGTGAGCTTCGTCGTCCAAACTGACCATGGTTTCCATCACTTGGCTTGTTTCATTCAGTCCATAGCAGGCCCTATATTGTATTACCCATTAGGGGAGATTTTGTATTTTGTATCTTTCATTTATCTTGTATGGTAGCTCCATATGCCATTGACACCAGGTTTTGGAAATCGAGTTTTTGTTTAATTTCTTATTAGCTACTGTTATTATGTATTGTTTATGATTTTCTTTACTGTATTGGTCATTTTGAGAGTCTGTAGCCCATTGCACATAGCTCTGAGCTGTAGGGTGAGGCTTTTCTATAGAACTGGTGTAGATGCCATCATGGCCTGAGATTACTGGTTGTGATAGAGTTATATCAGAGCATTGGTTCACCAATCTTTTTGGCATTGGATAAAGTACCTAGTAGAGTCCTACAGATCAGTGTGTATACATCTGCATCCAATCTTTAGGAGGCTACGGGGTAACTTAGGTCATACTATCTCCATTGAAATTCTATCATGCAATCCTATTTTTGCCCATCATGAATTTCCTTTACCTCGTTCCTTTGAAGATGGTCTGTACAAGAGGATATTTAGTAGATTGGGACCCTTCCCCAGTCGTCCAGGAGGGGGTAGGGTTTGACACTTCGTCGGTTGTTACTACTCCAGCTACTTCACAGCCACAGGAACCATCCGTACCACTGTCTCAGCCTATTCAACCACCAATTGTCTTGCTTAGAGACTTTTTATGGCAGATGTTGAAGATATTAGAAGGTACTGCGGCAGATCGACCACAGTTATCTGCTCAGGGAGTATGTAGGGATTACCATCTCCCCCAACTTCTCTAGCTCCAGCACCATCACCACGGTACCACCAGTTGCATCACTTTAGTCTACTACCACTGCCCTTATATTGGCACTAGCTCTTATGATACCCGTGTTTCAGAGGCGAATGAAGTTGGACCATTTCTTTCGAGTTGGCCCCGACAAGTTCTTAAGAGCATAGGGGCAGAACCCCTATGAGTTTGTTACTATTTACTAGGAGGGCCTTCAGACATTAGAGCTTGTAGATTCTCATGGGGTTGACTTCATATCATATCTACTTGAGGGTGCCACAAGTAGGTTGTGGTAAACCAGGATTGTAGACCACAGGGTTAGCTCTGCTTACTTGGGGACAGTTTAGAGAGGCATTTCTAGCTCAATATGTGCCTTAGAGTGTCCATGAGGCATTGCTGGCACAGTTCAACAGTCTAAGACAACGTTTGATGACAATTTTAGAGTATGAGGCCCAATTTATTGAGTTAGTCAGACATGCAGGAGATCTGATATTTTTTGAGGAGCAGATTCGCCGGTTTGCTCAGGGACTAAAGCCTGATTTGCAAGGGCATGTTGATTTACTTTTGGTGTTGCAAAAGTTGTTTCTAGATATTTTGGACCATGCCCACCACATGGAGATATTGACTTGCAAGGCCCATAGGGGTAGCAAGAAGAGATAGCACCATCAGGGTGGGTTTTTGGGTTCCAAGTCAGAGGATTATGGTTTTAACTGGAGATTTCATCAAGGCCTACAACACCAGGCCTCCTGTAGTGGGGTGAGCAGCCAACCAGCCAAGGTCCTAGTTTTGGGTTCGTAGGGTTCTACTGAGGGTTGATGGGGCAACCCCAGGGCAGGTGATGTTTGTTTGAGTGTGGGGCCCGAGATCACTATGCCAAATATTTCCTCAAGCATAGGGCTCCTCAGGCCGCACCACTACCTATTCATCTAGTTTAGGAAGTTCCACCAGTCAGCGGTATGCCACCGGCTATTCAGGGAGCTAGTGGTGGAGGTTAAGTGGTCAGAAGAAGAGATAGGAGCATGGGTGCACAATGGGAGGGAGAGAAGTGCCAGCTTTATTCTGTTCTTAACAGGGCTACAGCTGAGGCCTCTAATGCAGTTGTTACCATTATGTTATTTGTATTTTTTTTTTATTTACACTAACTTTGTTTAATCCGATTTCTTCCTTCTCTTATATTTTAGTTTATTTTGCTTCAAGATTAAGAAGTGGTAGTGAGCGGTTGCTTGTACCCTTAAGTGTTATTTACCCCAGTGGGTGTAGCCCTAGTAGTGGATTGGGAATACTGGTAGTGTCTGGTTACTATTTAGGGTCATGAGACGTATTTTGATTTGTTTGAGTTGGCTATGTTAGATTTTGATGTGATTCTAGGCATGGACTATTGTACTCTTATCGTGCAGTCTTGGATTCTTATGCCTAGATCATGACCTTATCTGTGCCTCGTTTACCCTCTGTGGTATGGCATAGTCCTACTATCCATTCATTAGTTTGGGTTATTTATTATTTTCGAACATATAGACTTGTCATTGGGGGTTGTTATGCTTATTTGTCCCATGATAGAGATGTCAGTGCTGAGCCTTTTTCCCTTGAGACTGTGTCGATTGTTAGTGAATTTATTAATGTCTTTCTTGTCGATTTGACTGGGCTACAACCCGAACGGGTTATAGACTTCACCATTAATGTTGAGTCGAGCACCAGGCCCATTTCGATCCCTCCATACCGTATGTCACTAACTGAGCTTCGTGAGTTGAGTATCCTATTGTAGGACCTATTTGATAGGGGTTTTATTTTCCCTAGTATATCACCGTGGGGTGCCCCAGTATTGTTTGTTAAAAAGAAGGATAGGTCCCTGCGGATGTGTATTGACTATAGGCAGCTGGACAGGGTGACTATTGAGAATAAGTATCCTCTGCCACACATTGATGATTTGTTCAATCAGCTTTTGGGCGCCGTGGTGTTTTCTAAGATTGATCTAAGATCTGGCTACAACCAACTGAGGGTTCGGGCTGAGGATGTCCTCGAGATGACTTTTTGAATGAGGTATGGGCATTATGAGTTTTTGGTGATGTCCTTCAGGCTGACTAATGCCCCTGCTACTTTCACAAATTTAATGAATCAAGTGTTTCAGCCCTATTTGGATTCATTTGTGATTGTCTTCATTGATGATATACTAATTTACCGAATCCGAGTATGAGGGTGAGCTGAGGACTATGTTGCAGACTTTGAGGATTAAGTGACTCTATGCAAAGTTCTCAAAATATGAGTTTTGGTCATACACCATATTATTTCTTAGTCATGTGGTATTGGGTGCTGGTGTTAGTGTTGATATAGCTAAGGTTGCAGCAGTTTTTGATTGGCCTTGACCTAGGTCCGTCACTGAGTTCATAGCTTGTTGTGGATTACAGGGTATTATCATTATTTTGTTCAGGGTTTCTTTTCCGTTGCAGCCCCCTTGACTAGACTAAGATTGAAGGGTGTGCCCTTCCAGTTGTCGGTTGAGTGTGAGACTATCTTTCTAAGGCTAAAGGTGTTGTTGACCACTACTCTGGTTCTTGTTCTACCTGTTAAGGGCCAGTTGTTTACAGATTATTGTGATGCTAGGGGTATCGGTGTGGGCTATTTTTTTATATAGGAGGGCAATGTCATAACGTATGTATTGAGATAGTTGAAGAATCACGAGCATAAGTATCCCACATATGACTTGGAGTTGGCAGCGGTAATCTTTACGCTCAAGATCTAGAAGCATCGCCTAGATGGGGTTCACTACGAGGTATTCATAGATCTCCGCAGCTTGTAGTATGTACTGAGTCAGAATTAGCATAACTTGAGGTAGCAGTGGTGAATGGAGCTCCTGAAGTAATACGACTTGACTATTATCTACCACCAGGACAAGGCTAACGTTGTTATCGATGCCTTGAACCAGAAGGAGGAGAGTATGGGTAGTCTAGCGACAGTACCTATTTTTGAGAAACCGTTAGCTTAGATGTGTAGTTATCTGCTAGTATGATGGTTAGGTTGGATCTTTAAGTATCAAAGCGAGTTATTGCTACATTAAGCCTAGATCATCATTGATTGATTAGATTCGATGGCACCAATATGAGAACCCACGTCTAGTGCAATTGAGGGAGAGGGTCCTGTCAAGTGATTTTGATTGGGCCAGTATAGATATTGATGGTATGTTATGGGTTCATGGCCACCTTGCCATTCCAAGGGTTAGAGACCTGATTCAAACATTACTGCGTGAGACCCTACTCTATCAACTCGGGTGTTTCGAGGATGTATCACAACTTAAGGAAGCATTATTGGTGGTGAGGTATGAGGAGGTGTATTGTATCCTTTTTATTTTAGTATTGAACTATCAGCAGGTAAAGTTCGAACACTAGAGGTCGGGCGGTAAGATACAGAGGCTCCTTATCCCTGAGTGGAAGTGGAAGTGAATCACTAAGGACTTCATTGCAGACCTTCCCTGTACTTTTGGAGGGTTTGATTACATATGGGTTATTATAGATCTACTGACCAAGTCAGCTCACTTCCTACTGACTTGTTCAACTTGGGGTGCATAGAGGAGAACTGATTTATATATCCGTGAGACGGTTAGGCTTTATGAGGTGCTGATGTCTATCATATCCTATCGGGGCACATAGTTTACCTTATGGTTTTGGTCGATTTGAGTATAGATTTTCCCTTGGTTCATTGGCCCTTATGAGATCTTACTAAGAGTTGGGGTACGTTGTGTACAGACTTGCCTTGACACCTTGGTTAGCTGCAGTTCATCTAGTTTTCAATGTATCAATGCTCCTCTGCTATGTGCCCAACCTGTCCCATGTCCTTTGTTCAGAGGATGAGCAGATTGATTACACCTTTGCATATATTGAGGAGCCTAAGGCTATTATAGATAGAGATGTGAGGAAGCTCAGGTTTAGGGAGATTTTGGTAGTGAAGGTTTATTGGGCACATCAACCAGTTTAGGAGGCTAAGTAGGAGATAGAGCATGATATGTGGGCCTAGTATCCACATCTATTCGATCCTTTAGGCACTACTCTCTTATTGCTTTTTTAGGAAGAAAGTACTTTTTAGTGGTGGATGTTGTAATGACCTTCTCGGTCACTTCCTTGCTTTCTGTTTTTTTCCTATGTTTAGAGTTATTTGGTAGTTTCCCTAAGTCATTTATGACTTGTTGAGATCGGTAGCTCGATGACCTGCTGACTCATTTGTTTGTTACCTCAATTTCCCTATTTTGAAGTTTCAATTTTGAATTAGTGAAACTTAAGAGTAAAATTGAAGTAAATGCGCTCAGAATCAAATTTCGACGATTTCTTTATCTTTGGAATGCAAATTTTGAAATAGAGGAATCTTATGTTTGTGCCCTGCCTTTTTATTTTGGGTTTGGGTTGCTTTATGGAGATTCAGCCCAATCGATCCTCATTTTGGAGCCTGGGTGACTTTTTGGTATTTGGAGCGTCGTATTGGGTTTTTATCAATTCCACCAGCTTTGGAATATTAATTTTAGGCTACTTGGGTAGTTGGTCCACTTCCTGAGGCTAGTGTTGAAGTTTTGAGCTTGTGTGTGGAAGTTTTGAACTTTGGCCTAAGGTGTGACTCGGTCATCATTCTTCTGAAAAGGCCTCATATCTAGATTTTTTTTGCACCGTTGAGTCCTGAATGTCCTTTTGGATATGCGTACATACTTTTTTTACGTTTGGCTTCCGAATGCATTTTGGGTGGTGTTCCAGAACATTTTTCTATTGTGGATTTTTCCTTCAAAACTGCATCTAGTGCAGGATTTTTCCTTTTTCGCGATCGAGGCCTATGCCATGCAATCACGGCCTAAGCCATGAGATCACGATGTACTATTTCTTTATCCTATGAGATCGCATCCCTAGCTAATACAATCGCAATGCCTTGCCCCTTTACCCACTTAATTGCGACTCCATTCATGCGATTTCAATGCCTGGTAACCCATCTCATCACTATCGTGACCTTGCCCATGAGATCGTTATGAAAAATGCCTAACAGTATATAAACTATTTCCTTAAATTTTGAGATAACTTTCCTCCCTTTTTTCTCAGTTGCTACGATATATAGGCTTCAATTTAGGTTCAAACCTTAGACGAATTAAAGGGAAGTACTTCCCCAAGTTATCCCTTGTTCTTCCTCTTGTTGGTAAGTCGTTTCTCCTTCATAATTTTGTGAAATTGGTGGGTTATAGCCATTGTAAATCCTTGAATTATTGCAGTTGTCTCCCTCTGATTTCTTAGCTAAATTGTATTATAATTCTTGTATCTTGGCTGGTCAATGCTTGGGAGTAGGCAACACCTTAGCCTAGTTATGTAATTCCATTATTTTAGCATATGGTGTTATGTAATGTTTTGCACTTTCGATCACACTGCTCTCAGGTCGATTAAGGACACTTTGGTGATCCGTCTAGGCTTAAAATCAAACCACGTGTTCCTCGAGTTAAGCCCTTCGCGCTGGTATTTTTAGTTTAATGTTTTGGGTTGTGGGTCCACAAGCTTATTTTGGGGCCCGCTTCCCGACTCGGGTTGCTAATTGCAATATGGATCATATTGTTCCTATTTTGACTCCTAGGCTTGTAGTTTGTTTAATTTCGGGTGGTTTTGACTGTGTTGGAGATTTGGATTCATGACGTGAGCACTATGACGATTTTTGCCGGCATACAGGTAGGCTAGGTTTAATTGTGCACTGTAGACTAGGTTATTATTATTATGCTTGTGATATGGCTAGTTGTTTGGGCTGGGTCGCCTATGTTGATCCTCTTTTATCTACTTTTATATACTATTTGGTTTTGGGGGGCTCATGATAGGCCATCGAGGGTGAAGGGTTATATACCCGGGACATGGCCAACTCGTGGAGGCCACTGACCTTAGGCTCTATTTCAGCTATTATGCGACAAGTATGGTGAGGTGAGCTCTTTGCTGGTGGCCTTTGGCCGATCCTAGTCTCCAGTTACTTTTTGTTATGTTGTTACTTTATTATTATTAATTTTGTCTTATAGTTGTCTTATATATTTACTGTGTCATTTGATATTGGCAAAAGGCTGGGCCCTCGTTTAACATTTGTACTAAAATGTTGGGCCCTCATTCGATATTGGCACTAAAGGGCTGGGCCCTTATTTTGACTTTGGCACTAATGGGGTGGGCCCTCATTTGATATTTGCACTAAAGGGCCAGACCCTTATTTTGATATTATCACTAAAGGGCTAGGCCCTCATGAGATTTATTTCACTAAAGGGGTGGCCCTTATTTTGACATTGGCACTAAAGGGCTGGGCCCTTGTTTTTTTACCAGCACTGAAAGGGTGTGTGTACTGAGGTGGATACTGACTACTTTACTTTCCTACACCCGTATGTATTTTCCTTAGTATAGTGTGTACTTACTTGGCTTAAGGGGGAGTCATGGTGGGTTTTGTTGTTCTTTCTGTGCTTACTAGAGGAATGGGACACTAGGTAGGATATGTTGTGATGGTTGTACTTATCGGTGGTATGGGACGCTGGTAGGTTATTCTTTGTTTATGTTTATTCTATATTAAGTAGTATCCTTCTTGTTGTTCCTTATTCGTGGATCTTTCGTACATTGTATTGTTGTTGGTGAGATTTGACTGAGCCAAAGCACAAGTTTGTTTCTTTACCTTGTTACAAGTTTTAGATTTTGGACTCCATAGTTTGTATCTATCATGCTTAGCTCCAGTAGTTTTACACTAGTACATTTGATATCTTACTCTCCTGATTATTATTAGATTCCCTATTTCCTTATTATTTTTGTACTATTACCGACCTGTTTTACTTACTTCCTATATTACTCGCATTCTATTCTTTACCCAGTCAGCTGATGATATCTACTTGGTACCTTGTTTGGTACTCTTCATGAACTTCTATAACTTTTCATGGTGTAGATCGAGGCAGGAGTTACTAGCATCACGGTGATTGTGTGGTGTAGATCCAGTTGATTACAGAGATTACGATGAGCTTTGTTTTCCTAGTTGACCGTGGTTTCCTTCACTTAGATTGTTTCATTTGTTCCACAACAGGCCCTGTGTTGTATTATCCATTAGGGGAGATTTTGTATTTTCTATCTTTCGTTTATCCTGTATAGTAGCTCTACATGCCACTGACACTAGGTTTTGGGATTTGAGTTTTTGTATGATTTCTCGTTGGCTCCCGTTATTAATTATTGCTTATAATTTTGTTTACTGAGTTGGTCATTTTGAGAGTCTACAGCCCATTGCATGTAGCTTTGGGCTATAGGATGAGGCTTGTCTATAGGAGGGGTGTAGACGCCATCATGGCTTGAGATTTTGGGTTGTGATAGAGTGGTATCAGAGCATAGGTTCACCGGTCTCATTGACATTAGAGAAAGTACTTAGTAGAGTATTATGGATCCATGCATAGATGTCTGAACCTGATCTTCGGAAGGCTTCAGGCTACCTTAGAAAACACTATCTTTCTTAAAATCCTACCATGCATTGCTATTTTTGCCAATCATTTATTTAAATTGACCTCATTCCTTTGCAAATGGTCCGTACCAAAGGATCTTCAGTAGATCGGGAACCTTCCCCAGTTGGCCAGGAGGGGGTAGGAGAGAACACTCCATCGATTGTTACTGCTCCAGCTATTTCACAGCCATAAGCACCATCCGTACCACAGACTCAGCCTATTTAGTTACCACCTGCCATTCATAGATGGTACCACGACAAACCGGTCACAGTCATCTGCTTAGGGAGCGTCACAGGGTGTACCACCTCCCCCACCTTCTACAACTCCAGCACCATCACCAGCGGTACCACCAGTTACATCACTTCAGTCTACTGCGCTGCCCCTGCACCTGCACTAGCTCCTACTATACCTGTGCTTGAGGTGCGGATGATGTTAGACTATTTCCTCCGAGTTGCCCCCTCCAGGTTCTTAAAAGCACAAGGCAGGACCCCTATGAGTTCCTTACTATTTTATAGGAGGGCCTTTAGACATTCTAGAGCTTCTAGATTCTCATGGGGTAGACTTCACATTGTATCTTCTGAGGGTGCCACTAGTAGCTCATAGCGGACCTTCCGGGATCGTAGACCGCCAGGCTCATCTCCGTCCTCTTGGGGATGGCTTAGAGAGGAATTTATAGCTTAGTATATGCCTCAGAGTGATCGTGAGGCATCACGGGCATGGTTCGAGAGTTTGAGATAGGGTTCGATGATAGTTCCAGAGTATGAGGTCCTACTTATTGAGTTATCTAGACATGTCAGATATCTAATATTTTTTAGGAGAAGTAGATTTATCGTATTGCTCGGGGACAGAGGCCTAATTTTTTGGGGTATATTGAGTTACTTCTGGTGTTGTAGAAGTCGTTTTTTGTATGTTTCAGACCATGCCAGCCACATCAAGATATTGACTCACCAGACCCATGGGGCTAGCGACAAGAGACAATGCCATCAGGGCGGGTTTTTAGGTTCCTGGTAAAACGATTGTGGTTCCTACTGGAGATTTCAATTGGGTCGATAGCACCAGGCCTCCAGTAGAAGGGTGAGCAGCCAGCCTGCCAGGAGCCCATTTTTGGGTTCGCAGTGTTTTTCTGAGGGGTCAAGTGGATGACTCACAACCAGTGATGCTTTTTACAATTGTGGGGCCCGAGGTCACTATATCCGAGATTACTTCCGGGATATGGCTCCTCAGGCTATAGAGCTATTTTTTCAGCTAGTGTAGATAGTTCCACCAGTCAGAGGTGGGTCACCGACTATTGTGGAGCTAGAGGTGGTCAGAAGTAGAGATAGGGGCATGGGTGCACAACGAGAGGGGGAGCAAAACCATCTTTATTCTATTCCTGATAGGGCTGAGGCCAAGGCCTCCGATGCGGTTGTTACCGGTATGTTATCTGTATTTGGGTTATCTACACTAACTTTGTCTGATCCAGGTTCTACCCTCTCGTACATTTCTATTTATTTTTCTTTGAGATTAGAAGGTAGTAGTGAGCGGTTGCCTTTACCCTTGAGTGTGTCTACCTATGTGGGTGCAGCCCTATTGGTGGATCGGGTATACAGGTCATGTCTGGTGACTATTCAGGGTCATGACACGTATGTTGATTTGATTGAGCTGGGTATGTTAAATATTGATATGATTCTTTGCATGGATTGGTTGTCGTCTTATTGTGCTGTCCTAGATTGTTATTCTAAGAATGTGACCTTATCTGTTCCTGGTGTACCCCTTGTGGTATGGTGTGGTCCCACTAGTCGTTCATCAGTTATTGTCGAGCTTGTAGACTTGCCACTCGGGGTTGTTATGCATATTTTCCTACGTTAAAATGTCAGTGTTGAACCCCTTTTCCCTGAGATTGTGTTGATTATTAGCAAGTTTATTGATTTCTTCCCTGCCAACTTGCATGGCCTTCCACCTGAGCGGGATATAGACTTTTCCATTGAGGTTGAGCCAGGTACCAGGCCCATTTCCATCCTCCATACTATATGGCATCGGCTGAGCTTCGTGAGTTGAGTATCCTGGTACAGGACCTACCTGATAGGTGTTTTATTTTCTGTAGTGTATCACCGTGGGGCGCCCCGATATTGTTTGTTAAAAAGAAGAATGGGTCCTAGTGGATGTGTATTGACTATAGGCAGCTGAAACAGGGTGAATATTGAGAATAAGTATCCTCTGCCATGCATTGATGATTTGTTCGATCAACTTCAGGGAGATACGATGTTCTCTAAGGTTGATCTAAGATCTGGCTACAACCAGCTGAGGGTTCGGGCTGAGGATGTCCTGAAGGAAACTTTCCAAATAAGGTATGGGCAATATAAGTTTCTAGTGATGTCCTTCGAGCTAACTAATGCCCCTACTGCCTTCATGGATTTAATGACTTGGGTGAATCGGCCCTATCTGGATTAATTTGTGATCGTCTTCATCAATGATATACTAGTTTACTCGCGTAGTCGAGCAATGCATGAGGGCCACCTGAGGACTATGTTGCAGACTTTGAGGAATAAGCAACTCTATTCTAAGTTATAAAAAAATTGAGTTTCTGTTGGACTCCGTCTCATTTCTAGGTCATGTGGTATAGGGTACTGATGTTAGTATTGATTTAACTATGGTTTTAACAGTTTGTGATTGGCCTCGACCTACGTCCGTCACCCAAATACATAGCTTCTTTAGGATAGCAGGGTTTTATCGTAGTTTTATTTAGGGTTTCTCTTCCATTGCAGACCCTTTAACAAGATTGATATGGAAGGTGATCCCTTCTAGTTATCAACTGAATGTGAGACCAGCTTTCTGAGGCTGAAGGAGTTGTTGCCCATTGCTCCAGTTCTTGTTCTGCTCGTTAAGGGTCAACTATTTACGGTTTATTGTGATGCTTCAGGTATCAGTCTGGATTGTGTTCTGATGCAGCAGGTCCATGTCATAGCTTATGTATCGAGGCAGCTGAAGGATCACGAGCATAACTACTCTACCATGACTTGGAGTTTATGGTAGTATTCTTTACGCTTAAGATATAGAGGCATTACCTATATGGGGTTCACTGCAAGGTATTCATATATCACCGCAGCTTGTAGTACGTACTGAGTTAAAAAAAGATTAACTTGAGGCAGCAGAGGTGGGTTGACCTCCTGAAGGACTACGACTTGACTATTGATCATAGGCAAATTTACCTGCCGGAAAGCCACATAACTCGTATTAATTAACTTTGTTTTGAGAATAATTGTATAATATATGATGTTTTCGTAGTGAATATGTGGAAATACTTCTAACCAATGTGAT
>JBDJHY010785622.1:0-15340 GCA_039654485.1 Withania somnifera | reverse complement strand
CAATTGATAAATCATATTTATCGAAAAATTTTACTACTAATTCATTAGGTTAATCATATTCAATGGTAAATATAATTTTTGGTATATCATGGTACTTAGGATTGGACTTGATGGTGATTTAATATAATAAAACAGGAATTTGGGAAAATAAACAATATATCGAGTTATTGCACACGTAGTCGACCTTTAGTGAGATATTTGACTATTAATTCATTGAGTCAATCAGATTCAATGATAAAAAGGTATTTTTTGAATATCATGGTACTGGGTATTGTACTCGGTGATCTATTACAATAAGATAGAAATTTGGGGAACGTAGATAATATGTCATGTAATTGCACACGTAACCAACCTCATTTGAGAAATTTGACTATTAATTTTTTGGGTCAATTCAATTCAATGGTAAATAATGTTTTTTTTTGTATATTATGGATAACACCATGAAATTTATACTAGAGGTTGTATAGGTTAAACAAAATGTGTCTGTAAGATTTCACAAAAATCTGGTATTGTCAGACTTTCTCGGACCTATTTACAAATCGTAAAGAGGTTCTACGGTTTGTGAAAGGTCCCATAAAGTATGAAAGGGACTTAGGAATTCTCAAAACAATTTCTCAATTTCCACATTTGGCCTTGATGGACCATAAACAGCTTTTACAGTTCGTGAAAAAAACCATCATTCCAGTTTTCCCTTTTCTAAAGATTGGCGAAGTGTTGGAAGGCCCTACGGGTCCTTCTATGGACAATAGAAGAATTTGAAAGGTCCTAGAAATCAACCGTAGACCTAGAAAGTGAATTTCTTATTGAGTCCATGCTTGATGGATCAATTTATGGATCGTCACCCTAACTCTAAAAACTTTTCAAGTTCTGTTTTAATTAGGTTTTCGTAGGGACTTTTTAGACATTTCCCATTCATTAAAATTTAAATCCCTTGTCATATTGGCCTCATCTTGGAGTTAATATAAATACCAAAATCGTATTTCTTTAAGTCATCATTCACAATTAAACAAAGAACTTATTCTCCCTTTTCCCTCAAGAACAAAGCCTAGGGTTTTTAATTATGGGATCAGTGTGCAACCTTCCTCCTCAAGATTTCTCCAAAAATTTTCTCCAATTCAGTTATGTGAGACTTCAACAAGTTTTTGTTCAAAATCTTGTGCCCAACTACCCAATATATTAAGTTATGGTCATGATCTAGAGAATTTAGGGTGAATCCTTTATATTGTATTCATCTCTTTAATCATGTATTTTATATATTCTCTTGAACATAATCATGCTTATATAAGTAATTTATGTTAGAATTTCATAATTTTCATAGAGTAAAAAGTTCATCAAATTATGAGTTCAAGTCCCTTATGTAGAGTTTAATTGCTTGCTTGTTCAGGTTGGGTTAAAATTTCCTTTATTTGAGTTCATGGTTCAGGATATGTTTAGTAGTAGAGTAAGAGTCAAGGTTCAAGGTCATGGTAAAATTATGGATTTTGGATTTCAGAGTCTAATATAGTTCAAGATTCAATTAACTAAAATAAAGTTAAAACATGATGATGAGAGATTAATAGGAAGAGATAGTCAGTTATGAGTTCATGGGTACTTATGTGTTCAAAACAAACAATAACATTATATGTTCAGTTCGTGATTAATTTTGGGAGTAGTAATAAAATTGAGATGGTTTTCGTGATTTAGTCCTTATACCATATCCTATGTCTCTAACCATAGGTAAGCTTGTGGAACAATGAGACATTTACAGATCAAGCTTAGTGGATCCACTAGGAGTTAGACATGGCCCTTACTTTGGCAGGTTTGGTACCCCACCCATCATAGGGATATAATTCAGCCCTGTAGCCTTTTTCACAAGATATGACGGCTATAAAACCTTCTAGTCAGTCAGTCAGTATTGTCAGTCCCTTTTTAGCTAAATCAATAGAGTAAAAAAATATAGAGTTAAGGGTAACACAATTAAAATAGGACTTTTATTCTATTCTCAATTTATTACACATATCTTGCTTATTTGAGTCAGCATGTGGTAGTGGAGGTATGAGTTATGTTTTCATGCACTTCATAATTAGTTGATTTATTTACGATATAACCTTTTTCACTAACCCTTGTGATGCTCAGTATATTTAAATGTACTGATCACATCCTTTCTTGTGTCGGATGTGATTTACACATGTAGGTTTATCCAACCTTCCATACTCTTGCGGTTGACTTAGACATATAGTCTTATAGATTTGAGGTGAAATGGTGAGTTCCCTCATGATTCAGGGGGCTATTTGTAGTACAGTTCTATTATGTTTATTAGAGCTCAAAAACTAGAGATAATATTTACTATTATACAATTTTGTCTAGCTATTGTCCAAGATTATTTTTAAGTATTCATCTTATTAGTGGCTTTAGATTTATATGATGTCAAACTTGACATTCAGTTTTACATTTACTCATATTATCTGTTGATTGATATAAGGTTCACCTATTCTTAATGTTTCCTATTGTATGATATTGCTTCCTCATAGATAGAGTGATAGATCTATGCATGGGCCAAATGGTTCATCTAAGGCTACTAAGGTGACTTAGTGTCTAAGGATTACAGTCTCGCAGAGTGGGTGACTCTGGGGCATGATAGACTTAGTATCAAATCACTTGGTTTATAGAGTCCTAGGATATGTCTAAAGCTAGTGTTAGGTAGAGTCTTAGTTATGGGTATGAACTGTAGCATACTTATAACTAAGAGGCTACCCAACGTGTAGGAAATATTTTCCTTCGTTCATGATTATACCTCATGCTTTAGATTTTAACTACAAATTTGTATTCTGACTAATGGTTAATGTGTTTTAGATCATGCCTCAAGGACAATCTATTTGCTAGGATAGAAATAGGAATCATCAGAACCATGTTCCATCATCTTTAGAGCCACAGTATCCACCAGTAGACATTACTACTTTAGAGTTGTGAAATATGATGCATATGATGGTTCGTACAGTGATGGCACAAGTTCAACAGCCAACCCCTGCACTGGTAGATCATCTAGTTCTTAATGCAGTAGTTGTGAGGCGAAGGGAGTTCTTGAGGTTTGGTCCCCCAGAATTCTTTGGTTTGAGGTAGGATAAGGAAAAAAAGATCTTTCTAGAAAAGGTTAAGAGGATCTTTTAGTTGATAAGCATGTTGGAGGTGGACATGGTAGACTTAGCTGCTTATAACCTAAAACATGTTGCTAGTTCTTGGGATTATATGTGGATGAAGAACAGAGGGTAGGTGCACTTCTTTCTTTGTAGATGAGTTTGAGGATGCACACATTGGTAGGTTTTATTTGAGGAAGAAGAGACAAGATAGCGTTATGGAGTATCTGAGTTTAGAGCTGGGCACCATGAAAGTATCCATCTCAAATAGATTCTCAGGATAGTGTGATAGAAGGGCACACTTATCCGTTGTGTAGTAAGTGTGGTTAAAATCATTTTGGTTGTTGCATACTTGAACATGAAGGTTGTTTTGGATGTGGTAAGGCAGGTCATAATTTGAGAGATTTCCACTTCTAAGGGGTGTTTTAGTTTGGTAAGACAGGCCACCAGATTAAGCATTGTCCCGTGGCCAAGAAAGAAAGCATAAGTAGTACTATATTAACACCAGCACCCAGCTCAGCAGGGCACTCCTACTAGTATGATGGCCAGTGCCAGAATTGATAATATACTTTCAGTTCCACCATGATTAGGAGCAGTTGACCAATGTGGTGACAAGTATGTTGATGTTCTTAGTGTTAGTTTTTATGCATTGTTAGACTTCAAAGCCAACCTATATTTTGTATCCCCTCTTTTTGTTAGTCAGTTTTGTGTTGATCTTGAGGTTTTATATGAGTTCTTTTTTGTGTTAATTTCTGTTGGGGACTCTATAGTAATTAGAGGGTCTATCTTAGTTTTTCAGTATCCAATGCGGGGATGGTATCTCCATCTATTTTGCGTGAGTTAGACATGATAGATTTTGATGCCATTCTAGGCATGGTTTGGATCCAATCATATTATATTGTTATTAATTATACGATAAAAGTTATTTGTTTCTAGTTTCCTGATAAGCTTCCTTGAGTGGGAAGGTAGTAGATCTGTTCCTAAGAGTAGGTTTATTTCTTACCTTAAATCTAGGAGAATTATTTGTAAGTGTTGTATTCACCACCTAATCCAAGTCTAAGACTCTAAGAATGAGATACAAGATATCCATTTAGTTCCAGATGTCAGGGAATTTGTAGATGTGTTTTCAGAGGATTTACCTACAGTTTCTCCTGAAAGGGAGATAGACTCCGACATAGATATCATTCTAGGCACTCAGTCTATTTCTGTTCCCCTTTATAGTATGGACAAACTGAGCTTAGTGAGCTGAATAATCAGTTAGTAAACCTCCTAGATAAGGTATTTATCCTCCCTAGTGTGTCACCTGGGGTGACCATGTCTAATTCATGCATAAGAATGCTAGTTGCCTTCATATTTGTATAGATTACTGCTAGCTAAACAAACTCACAATCAAAAACAAATATCCCATTCCTAGGATTGATGGCTTGTTTGATAAGTTACAGGTTGGTAGACATTTCTCCAAAATTTATCTCTTTTCTGGCTATCATCTTCTTAAGGTTAGAGATTCATATTGGAAGCTTCTACAATGTTCAATTTGTATGGGCTCACTGATGAGAATCTTTCATCCAAAAATAGCCTTTCGAATCCGCTATAGCCACCTTGAGTTCGTGGTCATGTCTTTCGATTTGACCAATGCTCCTGTAACCTTCATAGACCTCAAGAATAGGGTTTTCAAGACATACTTCGACCTAGTTGTGATTGCCTTTATTTATTAATTTGCTTTATTCTAGAAGTGAGGAGAAGCATACAAGACATCTTAATGTTGTTCTTCAGGCCATTAGAGGACGCTAGCTATATGATAAATTCTTTAAGTATGACTTTTGGCTCAAGTCAGTTTCTTTTCTTGGTCATGTTATTTCTAGAAAGGGAATTTGGGTAGATTCCCAAAAGATAGATTTATTTATAAATTGGCCTAAACTGCTTCTCCGTCAAATATTTGTAGTTTTCTGGGTTTAGATTGATACTACCGTAGTTTTTTCCAGTGCATTTCTTCTGTCTTCTCCCTTGACCCGCTTGACTCAAGAGAAGGTAAAATTCGAATGGTTAGATTCATATAAGAAAATTTTCTAGGAGTTGAATACTAGGTTGACTTCAGCTCTGATGATGATATTACCTAAGAGTTCAGAGGGGTTTTTGGTATATTATGATGCCTAGAAGGTAGTTTTGGGTTGTGTATGATGCAGCATGTTAGGGTGGTGGATTTTCTTTTAGGAAATATAAGACTTATGAAAAGAATTATCTCACTCGTGATTTTGAGTTGGCAGCTATGTACAGGGTGCATATGGATGTCTTCATTGATCATAAGAGTCTATAATATGTGTTTGATAAAAAATATTTTAATCTTTGTCAGACAAGGTGGCTTGAGTTGCTGAAGGATTATGTTATGAAATTTAGGTATCATCTGGGTAAGGCCAATGTAGTAGATGACACCCTTAGCAGGTTATCCTTGGGAAATTTGTCTTATGTAGAGAATGATAAGCAAGAGTTGGCCAAGTAGCTGCATTGGCTTGTTTTAGATTGTCAGATGCTGAGTATAGTAGTGTAGTTGCTCAAAATGCTTCTGAGTCATATTTTATAGTTGAGGTAAAAAGAAAGAAAGATAGTGATTTAGTGTTGGTTAAAGTGAAGTGGACAATCTAGAAGCATAAGAACTAGTATTTCTCATTGGGGGAGACAGGGTTCTCTATTATGAGGGTCATCTTTGTGTGTAGTTATTCACATGGTCATTTAGTTTCTTTTTATCTTGTTTTGTATGTCGAGTATTCTATTAGCTACCCCAAGTCATTTATAACTTACTGGGACCATTAGTTTGGTTCCCTGACAGTTCTATAACATGTTATTTCAGTTCCAGTTTTAAAGGCTTAATCTTAAAATAATAGAACTTGAGAGTGAATTATTAGTAAAAAACTCTCAAAATAAGATTCTAATAATTTTGTTACCTCTATAATGCTGACTTTGGTCTAGTTGGATTTTTATTTCATTTCTCTGGGTTTTTGTTTTGTGTTTGGGCTATTTTGTGGAAATTCAGTTCAGACGGAGTTCATTTTGGAGTTGTGGATGGATTTTGTTTATTGGAGTGCCATATCAGAATTATGATTCTTCCATCAACTTTGAAATTTTAATTTTAGGATAGGTGGGTTGTTGTTGTGCTTTTCAAGGTGCTCAAGCTCGTTTTGAGGATCCGTGTGAAAAGTTAGAAAGTTGTTGGTTTGGGGGTTCTCTTTGCTCAAACAACCTTTATTTTTCATTTTGTTGAGTTTGTTGACTCCAGATTATGTTTTTCACACAATTTGCATATTCTATTCATTACCGTTGGACGTTGTTTTAATTTTAAGCCGTTGTTTGGAAATTCAACTATTTTAGAAAAATCTGCAGACATAGATGTTCAGCACGATCTCACTCTTGTGATGTGATCACGGTAAGTCTCCCTTTTATCCTTTAGTGCAATCACGTAGTGGGCACCATAGTCACACCAGGTTGGATTTCTAAGACTTTACGTGATTGTGCATGGGTACCGCGATTGCCTTGAGTCACTTCCAGTTAAATATATGTCCTTTTTCCATCTTCTTGAGTTTGAGTCCCATGTGAAATATTTCCTTTCCTCATCAATTCTTCAATTACAATCCAATTTCAAGGGGAATTGCTGAATAGCATTGACTGAGTATGGGAAGTATTTCTTATCTCCTCATCCTTATTTTAGGTGAGTTTTTCTCCCTTATTCTTCTCCTAGCTCTTGTGCATGAATTTCAATAGTGATATTGTGAATTCTTGGCTCAATTGTGGAAATTCTTGTTGGTCTCTGGGAGGTGTGGAGTTGAAAGTTGTAGGAATTACTTCTTGTGATTTTTCTTCTCATTTTGAGTGAGTTCATATCCTTTATTCCTTATTGATGGGGTGTATAATGTTTCATGGACGATTGAGGACCTATTTGGGGGTCCAATTGAGATTATTTTCGAACCATATGTTCATTGTGTTAAGGCCTAACTCTTGGTAATTTTAGTTTTATTTTTGGGCTGCAGTGCCCACAGGCTCCTTTTTAGGCATGATTCCTAACCCAAATTTCACTTGTCAATATGGGTCTCATTCTTCACCTTTTGACCCATAGATCGTGTTTTTTTATAGTATTAAGCTGGTTAGTGATTTTGCCGTAGTTTGAGCTTTTGTCTATTCTTTTGAGGACTTGAACCAAAGTCTTCATAGGCTAGGCTACCTTTTATTTAGATTGGAGTATTATGGGGTATTGGTGTAGTGTAGACAAATGTGTTACCGTTCTAGTATCCAGATAGCACCATTCAAGGATTTATATGGAAGATATTGTAGATCGCCAATTAGTTGGTACAGTAGAGTTAAGGTTAGGATAGACTTATGAATTGATTCGAGATGACACAGAGAGAGTTTGGATTATTCAGGACAGATTACAGCGAGCATACATAGACATCGGCCTCAAGAGTTCAGTATTGGGGATATGGTATCCTTACGGATTTCACCCATGAAAAGTATTATAATATTTTTCAGAGGGTAAATATTAGCTCCAGGTATATAGGGCCACATGAGATTGCTGAATGAATCTGTGAATTTGGATATAGGTTAGCCCTATCTCCATAGTTAGTCGTTGTTCATTTGGTGTTTTATGTTTCTATGTTTCTTTGTTATTTGCCAGATCCCTCTTATGTACTTCATTCTGAGTCAGTTAAGATGGACGACTGATTGAATTATGTTGAGTATCCTGAGGCCATTATTAATAGATATGTGAGACAGCTCAGATCCAGAGATATTCTGGTTATGAGGGTTCAGACCCACCATCCAGTCAAAGAGGTTACCTTGAAGATAGAGGGGGATATATAAGCCCAGTACCCCTATTTATTTGACTCTCTAGGTACTCCCTTCTTTCCTTAACTTTCACTAATGAAAGTTCATCTAGTGGGGGATGGTTTAATGTTGCACAATATCATTTTCTTCTTCTCGCCATTCATTTGTACTTATAGCATTCTTGTAACTTCCCCAAGTTGCTCATGACTTGATGGGATTGATAGGCTGGGTCCCTGGTAGTTTTATAGTTTGGTTCCTTTTTAATTATGGATTCCTTACTGTGTACTTGACTTATAAGATCCCGAATATCACTTTGTTAAGTCCGGAGTATCATTTATATAAAGATTTTATATATAGATTTTTGAAATCTGAACTTGTTTCCATTCTAAACAAGTTTAGATCATTTTTGCAACCCCAGCACTGGTACTCAGTATGATCACTATAGTGAGACATAATCACGCCAATGTCCAGATTTTCCCTTTAGTAGGATTGCATTAAGGCGATGTGATTGCACAATGCCCAGTCTAACACCCTCAGCGCGATCATTCTAGGAGCAAGCGATCATACAACCGCCTAGCAGTCTATATAAATGCTTTTTCTTCATTTTTTGGATGAAAATCACCTTTTTATTTAGAATTCTCTCAACCTCCAACTCCAAAATCTACATATTGGAGAGAATCTAAGAAAAATTGATTCGTAGAAACTTGATTTGGTGGTTCTACACTCCTATTTATCAGGTAATTCTTTGGACTTTAGTTATTAAGTTTTCTATTGAACATAAACTTTCCGATCATAGATCTTCAATTTCTACTATTAGTTTGAGCCCTATTTTATGTCATATGATGCATGAGTTGTGCTATATGTGTTGGTATAAATAGTTTTTTCTTGAGGTTTTAGTGTTTACGGACCCCATTTTAGTTTGGATTTCGATCCCGCTATAGATATAGCAATATGGGTCTTTTTTTACTCTTATTGACACATGGGTTACATTTTTCTAGCCTCACGCGATTTCAAGCTTCATACATAATTTTGAATATTGGGCACAGTATTCGAGGACATAATTGAAATCCAAGTACAATACGATCTATTTTCGTCAAACTAGCTATCATGTAGTATATGCATGGTAAAGCGCCAGCTCGGGGCTGGGATTACTAGTTGGGCCGCGATAAGCTTATTCTTTACGCTTATGGCCTACTTAGCTGTCTTGTAGCTTAACTAACTACTGTGGGGTTATATTTCCCTACCCACATGTTAAACGCTTACTATGAAACGAAGTTTAGCTGGGGAAGGAGTAAGATATTTGGTGCGTATTATTATTCGCTGACTCTAGAAGGTAGTAAGGTAGGGGAGGGAATTATACTAGGGATTACATCTTAAAAGTTATCCCTGCTTTAGGCTGGTGGTTTTAGAGCCGATCTAGCTAGGTTGATTATTCTGTGTTCTACCTGAGTTGTTGTGGGTGATTAGAGCATGCGTGGCCTCTCTGGACAATAGATAGCCGGATATGACTTTTCTTGGTAGTTGGCAGCTCTGCATAATGATATCATGCCCTATCCCAGTACGATCCTTGGAGCGAGATGCGTTGGACTGAGATATGATAGCTCTCTGTTTTCCCAAATATGGGTCTATATTTTCCCTTAAAGTGCGCCTTCTAGGAAGTTGTGGCAATTTTATGCAATTTACCGTGGCTTGGGTCTGTAGTTGGGCTATGAGATAATGTACCTTGTGTCTAGGGTCGGGCAACTATCTTATGAATTTCATTTAGCAGCATATGCCAGTTTAGCATATTGATTAGTTTTGTGTAGCAACCATGCTTTAAGGATTTTAAAAGGTAACTTTATTTGGATAGAATATCAGAAACTGATTTCATATATACTTACATTTTCCACGAACGCACTCATGAGAAGTACAGAGCTATTTTCTTACACCACTTGAGGCTACTTTCTCACCATCACTATTATTCATGCATATCACCTACATGGAGGCAGTTGGATCTTACCTACATGGATGGACATGGGTTTTCACTAAGATATGTTATATGGGATGAGCCCGAGTGTTTTCCCTTTGGCCTTGAGGACTATGACAGTGATTGGTTCTTTATGAGTATTTGTGTACATGGGATTAGATCTCTCTATGGACCCTTTGAGATGGGATGCCATTCCTAGGGTATGTTGCGTGTCTAGGGTAGGTGTATACTAGATAGGTTGGTTAAGTATTTAGGGAAGCTTCCATGTGTACAATCCTGATAGAGTCTAATATCGGGGAGGGTGTGTACGAGAATTATTTATCTACGAGCACCCCCATGCATTGTATTCTTTCGCATTTTGTTATACTATTTAGGACTTAAGATGGAGTACCTTTTGGGTTGCTTGGTTGCTTGAGTGTACCTACCAATAGAATGGGGTGTCGGTCGGGATTGTTTTCCTGTAGACTCTGTTTATTTCCTTTTATTTCTGATTGCTATTATTCGTACACTTACTGTATCTTCTGTTATCTTAGCTTTTTGATGGTTTTGTACTCTCTTATCAGTCCTTCCTTGTGCCAGTCAACTTGGAGATCTAGATACGCGTCATGTTTGTTCATGAGTTTCTTTTGGCCCCGGTTGTAGGGGTTATAACCTTACTCTCCTTTATACTTGTTAGCTGGTACTCCACCCACTAATAGTGGATCCTTCACTGCACTCACTAACTATTATTATAGTTACCCTATTTCTGTTGTACATTATCTGACACTGTCTTAATTATCGTTGACCATTCTTTATCTTATTTATTCTTGCTTTTGCCAAGTCTACCTATGATTCCTAATGTGTGCCTGTTGTTTTGGTACTCATGCTATAATTCTACATCTTTTTGTGATACAAATCCTATTACGAGCCAGCAGAGCAGACATGATCGTGCAAGATAGCTGGTGTGATTCGGGAGATTTCGATGAGGAGTTGGCATTCTTGGTTGCCGATTTTCCTTTAAGTCTCAGAGTTATCCTAGTTAGACCCTGGATAGCTGTTTTTTTGAGTTTTATCCATTTTGGGTTGTATTTTGTACTTTCTGTATATAGATGCTCTACAGTCATGATACCAGGTTCTGGGGAGTTATATTTAGTTGTGTATTTTCGTGTCTTGCTTTTATTTCTCCTCTTCATCTTCTTTGCTTTTTCTTTTGGATTCTTCGTACTGTCCCACTGTTACTTGCTCAGGGTTGGGGTTAGGCTTTATCTGCAGGTATTATATAGACTCCATTACAACTTGATTTATAGGTCGTGACAATTTTGTTCCAAAGTTAGGTGACTCTATTTTCGTTCCTGTTGCATACGTTCATCAAGTCAAAAATACAAATGGATGCAGTGAGGTTTATCTCTCTATCCCAAGTACACTAGAGGCAACTATAAGTTTTGGAGAAGAATCAAGGAAGATGCAACATGTTTCACGTGCACATGTACAGAAGGTACTGATGAAGTAGTACATGTTAAGCTTAGAGATGGATAAAAAAATAAAGAAGCTTGACTCTTGGTGGTACTCGGGTTTGGGGTTTTTATTTTAGGTTCAAATTGGGTTATTTGGGTTTGAATTTGGTGAATTTTAATTTTTGGATAAAAAAATCTGGGGTATATTTGTTCATTTTCCTAATGAATTTTCAGCAATTTCTGCATGAAACATTGACATTTGCTGAACCACCTCATGTTTAGGGAAAAACTAATAGTTAGGTACATGTATTAGTCAACTATAGGAGTTTGCTTTCATTATTTATTTTGAATTACCTGTTAAACTAACCATTATTTGGATGATTTACTTAAGCAATTGTTGAATGGAACTAATATATTTCCTTTAGCAGTATTTGTTTAGCAGTTACTAAAAACTATTCTACAACTACTAAATAGTTTTCAACAACTGTTGAGTACTTTTCGGATAATTTTTTAAATCCAACAATAATTTTAATTATTGATATAAATAAAATAATCTATTAATTTGAACTAAAAAGAATGAATGATGTGCACTATAAAATAACAAATTATTACTGCAAAAGCCAATTATTACAACAAAAAGTATAACATAAATTCAAAAAATTAACATAATATTAAATTTCAACATAACATAAATATCTTAAGCAACTGTAGAAGTCATGCATCAATTGCTTAAGAATATTCAACAATTGTTGAAGAAATTATCTTCCTCAGGAGTTTGTTCATCAACGAAAGAAAACTTTGATATTTGATGAGACATGTACACAAGTATTATTTTTTTCTCAAATAGACGTGCTTCAACAATTGCTGAAGTTTCATGCAACAATTACTTAAGTTTCAACAATTGATAAATGAACTTTTTCAAAATTTTCTCATGGAGGTTCTTAATATTTGTGTGATTATGGTGGATTAAAGTATACTAACCCCAAAGGTATTTTCCTATAAATTATAATCTCATTAGATTTAGAATGATACACTTTAGGCTTTTGAATATCATCTAGAAAACTCTAGAAGAAGCTTCTCTAGATGATAGAGGAGTAGCAAGTAGTATGAATTGCAAAAGTTGTAATATGACTTGTGTTAGACTTATCTATCTCCTATGGGGTCTCAAAATCAGTTTGAGGACAATTCTCGTCCATATCCTTTATTGATCCTCCAAATTTAACTGTTTCTCACCGTTGATTAGTTTTCGAATTTCAGTACGCAACTATTTTTCCCTATTGATTAAAATTCCTTCAGTAAGGTAGTTATAGTTATGAATCATAAATGATTTTATCTTTAAAACTTAAGCGACTAGCTTCCTCTTCACCCTTATAGAAATAGATATTTGTGATATAAGGTACTTATAAAGACAATATCCATTAGAATCTCCATATGAATAAGAGATTTAAGCTTTAGAACCTCATAATGCACAATTTCGTCATGACTTTGCAATCATTTTCTGTTCATTAGTTTAGGTGCTTAAGGTCAATGTCCTCCAGGACATTATATGGTGTTTAAGTTCTAAACTACAAATGCTCTGCAGTTGGGAATACATATTAATCGGATACCCCAAAAAGCCTTGGGTGTTTCTCTACACCCTAATTATTTCTCCAATTGATAGGGATCATTCGATCCCGTGATCATTAAAGTTGATCATCACAAAGACGTGATTACTATCATTTGACTATCATTTATGTAACGACCTTAAAATCATTTTATATTTTTGTGATTTTCTTGTATTTAGAGCAATATTGTAACCTCCCCAAGTCATTTATGACTTTATGGGATCGTTAGGTTAGATCCCCGACGGTTGTCATGGTGTAACTTCCTTGAAATTATGCCCTTTAATGGACTTACTTAGTTCATATAATTCTTAATGTCTCTTTCATCATTTCCATTATGTCCTGAATATCATTTACATAAGGATTTCATATATGAAGGAGTGCCATAATTGGACTCAATTTTGTTTTTGAACTTTAATTTCCTAAAATCGGGGTTGTCTGGGGCCAAGGCATCGCGATCCCGTGGCGGCAATCCACAATTGTGATGGGTTGAGGCGGCCAGGGTCACGATCACATGGGCTCCCTTTTGAGATCGCGATGAAGGCCTGGAATGCCTATAGATACAGTTTCCTAGTTCATTTTTAGCCGAATTATTCCTCTGTTTCCTGAGCTAAAATTGATTTTTATCAGTGTTTAAGAGTTTTTAGTCCATGGAATTTTATTCGATGGTTCTACACCTAATTTTATTAATTTTATTTGAGTTTTATCCTAATTTTATTCGATGGTTTACGAACCCGATTTTAGCTGAGACTTCGACCTAACTATTTATATGAAAATATGAGTTTTGTTTTACTCATATTGACACTTGGTTATATTTTTTCTAGTCTTCTATAATTTCGAGCTTTATACGTGACTTTGGGCATTTGCAACACGCTTTTTGAGGTTATCATAGGAATTAAGGTAGGCTATGGTCTACTTTCTTCAGATTGGGTATCAGTATAGTATATGTATAGTTAAGTGCCATCTCAAGGTTGGGATGATTTTTAGGGCCCTAATATTCTTATTTATCCGGCCTATGGCCTATTTAGTTGGCTTGTAGCTTAACTACTTACCGTGGGGACGTATTGTCCTGCACGCGTATCTCACGTCAACTTTGGACTATAGTTTTTTTGGGGAAGGAGCAACACCATTGATTCGTATTGTCATACATAGACTCTTGACCATAGTGAAGTTGGGGAGGGGATTAAACTACTGATCAGAGCATAACAGCTATCTCCCGATGTAGGATGGTGGCTTTAGAGCTGATCTAAGTAGACTGGTTATTTATGTTCTGTTTGAAATGTTATTTATGTGATTGGGACATGGATGGCCTCTAGGCCATAGTTAGTGGGTAGAACTTTGTTGGACACTCTTCTGCCTTATGCTATGACCTTGTACTTAGCTGGGCATAGTTATGCTAATAGTGACTTCCTTCTGGGATAGTGTTGTACCTAGGCGGAAATGGTTATGCTGGGTAGTTAGAAGCCTAGAGGCATAGGGTGTTTTTCTGAGCTATGATAGATCTGTTGTTCTTCCTATATACGTGTGTACTTAGGCTTGAGGGAATTAGTGGAACCTCCGGTGCAGTTAGCCAGGCTTCGGGATCATGGTCGGGCTAGGAGAGACTTTGTTTCATGCCAAATCTTGGCATCTATTCAATAGTTTGGACAAAGGTGTTAATGAGAAATTTTCTCCATGAACTTATTTTATTAGTGGTTGCGTCTATGAGCGGTGCGACACTATTTTACCCCACCATTTGAGATGATCCCCTTGCAAGTTCCATGATCTGGGATATTACTTGTGTGATGACAGTGGGAATCTTTCTATGAAGTAAGTTGTGCCTATATGGAGATAATTAGGGTCCACCAAGATACAGTATAAAGATTGAGTCCTAGTGTTGGAAATTTTGCCTTAATGACTATAGTACTGGTGGGCTAGTTATGAGTTTTTCATGAGGTTTCAAGTCCTTTGAAGGACCCTACTGATTTGGGTCGTTATGCTTGGACCGTGATGCGTAGCCCAGGGGAAGGATATATGTCACGATCCAATTTCTCGGATCATTATGGCACCTACTATACCACTAGTAGGAGAACCAAACCCATACTCCGTAGCCGACGCGGAGGACTACTACAATTAATGAGGATGTATATGAAAAGATATAATAAAGATAATAAAGAATTACGAAATACACCCAAGACCCGATGTCAATGTCAAAAGAACCGCTAATATAGAACAACAATGATAGAAAATGCACAATATCAAAAGGTCTCTAAAATACAATGGAGATAATCAAAATATAAAGATGAAGAGAAAAAGGATCAAGCTGCACACCAAGCTCACCCTAAAACTCTGATCTGAGGAGGAATGCACGATCAACGAGTTGAATCACGAACGCGGACCTGTACTCGGATCTGCACAAGTGAAAGTGTAGTATGAGTA
>JBDJHY010785511.1:0-15340 GCA_039654485.1 Withania somnifera | reverse complement strand
TTATTTGCCTTGGTGATGGCTGTTTTGACACATCGAATCCAGGGTGAGGTGCCTTGGTGTATATTATTTGTGGATGATGTTTTTCTTAATGACGAGACTCGCGGAAGTGTAAATACTAATTGGAAGTTTGGAGACAAAGCCTAGAGTCTAAAGGGTTTCGGTTGAACAGGACTAAGATGAAGTATTTAGAGTAAAAGTTTAGCGAGGCGCTATCTGAGGATGAGGTGGTAGTGAAGCTTGACAGCTACGTTATTCAAAAGAGAGATAGTTTCAAGTATCTTGGGTGTATGATGCAGCAAAATGGGGAGATTGATGAGGATGTTACTAACCGAATTAGTGCAGGCTAGATAAAGTGAAGAATCGCTTCGAGGGTCTTATGTGATAAGAGGGTACCCCTTAAACTTCAAGGTAAGTTATATAAGGTGGCGGTTAGACGTGTTATGTTGGCCGGGACAGAATGTTTGCCTGTGGAGAACTTTCACATCCAATGAATGAAAATAAATGATAGAGATGAGAATGTTGTGATGGATGTTTGGAGTCACTATGAGAGATTGGATTAGGAATAAGGTTATTTGTGATTGGGTGGGGGTAAGTTTGGTGGAAGATAAAATGTGAGAGGTAAGATTGAGATGGTTCGGGCATGTGATGAGGAGGGTCTCGGATGCTTCAGTGCACAGGTGTAAGAGGGTTTCACTGGATAGTTTCAAGTGAGGTAGAGGTAGACCAAAGAAGTATTGGAAGGAGGTAATTAGACATGACATGGATCTGTTACAGCTTACCCAGGACATGACCCAGGATAAGAGGTTTTGAAAGACATGAATTAGGGTGGTAGGTTAGGGGGTGGGTGTAAGTTCCTGCTAGTAAGGTGTTTCTTGTGTTAATAGTAGGTTAGTATCCTGTCTTTGCTATATATATTGATTGTTGTGTTATTTTCTATGTGGAGATATTTTATTTATTTTCTTGTCATTTTCAACACTATATATTATTCATTTGTAGTATTAGACTGTGGTATGTGTCGTGAGTCGAAGGT
Source organism: Withania somnifera (assembly GCA_039654485.1). Taxonomy (NCBI): domain Eukaryota; kingdom Viridiplantae; phylum Streptophyta; class Magnoliopsida; order Solanales; family Solanaceae; genus Withania; species Withania somnifera. The sequence goes on along the minus strand of JBDJHY010785511.1, from coordinate 14,310 downwards.
CTTTCTGGAACAGGCTCTCTACCTCACCTATGGGGTAGTGGTATGGACTAGGTACACTTTACCCTCCCCAGACTGCGCTTGGTGGGAAATTACTGGGTATGTTGTTGTTGTTGTTGAAAAACAAATTTAACTTAAAATTTTGAATCTAAATTCTTGTTAAAGGGTTATCTTTTCTTATCCTAACACAAATATGTGGAAATTTTTAAAGATGCCACTTGGCTTAATAAGAGGGCTTCTTATTGTCCTATTAAATAGATATAGATTAGATTAGATTAATTTAATATTTTAAAATTAAATTTTATATATTCATAAACTATATAAATAGTATTATAAGTTAAGAAATTTAATATGATAAAAAAATACATCTTAAAATATTAATCAAAGTCAAGACCTGATTTCTCAGATCATGATGGCACCCACAATCCACTATTGGTGAACCACCCAAAAATATAACACAAGCTAGATAGCAACTAAAGTGGGAGTTAAAACATTTATAAGAAGAAGCAAAGGATAAGCGAAAATCTAGTACAATAAAACGAGACACCAAAATTTGATATTCGATAAATGAACCACTAACCAATAGTTCATGTCTGAAATGAAATACAATATCTGTCTCTAATACAAAGATAGTAAAACAAACTGAAAGAAAAGACAAATCAGACTCTGAATGCCAGTATTCGTCCTCTACCTCAGAAATGGATAATCTGCATGAACCAGGAGAATCAACATTCTCCACTCATACATGGGTCTGCACTAGAAAGATGCAGAGTGTAGTATGACTACCAAATAACATAAGCAATATGGTATCCAGTAGATAGCATCGGATGACTAGGCCTATATAAAAAATAAAAGTAGCAAATAGGCAAACAAATGAATACAAGTCACAAAGAAACCAACAGATAGAGCATGTATGGAAGGCTAACCAATAGGATAAGGCAAGTAGAATACCCTAGAAATCTAGGTAACAATAAGGAAGATTCAGGCAAACAATGGTGAAAGAATACCTGACTACATGCTCAGTTAATAAGATGTAAATGAAATAACAAAAATGGGGTGTGTCAGCAACCTCAATAATAGGAATGGAAAGACATACTAACTACAAGAAGTATAAAAATAAAGAAAGCATGAAAGAGAGCCCAATAGATATATCCAGCTAATATTAGTAACTCGGTATAATAATAAGTAAATAAAAATCTTAACGGCTCCTTTACGATCAGAGATACAAACAAGTTACTGCAAACCCTCTGACCTCCCATACGACCGGAGAGTACAACTAGCAAACAACACTCAAGAGTAGAGCATGCAAAATGATATGATGTAATGCTACAAGTAAATATGTATGCTCCTCCTATGCTACCATAGATGCGACAGGCAGGACCCATAGTAAGGCTTCCCCCATATACCTCTCTTCTAGTCACGAACTAGCCTAGATCGGCAAGGTCCATAGTGGTCATCACCCTATACTATCTCAATACTCAAATTGAAATTGTACTTTCATGATAAAATGTATGAATGAGTGTTCGTGCACCACTGGGTCTAAATCACTACAATCTCAATATTGTTGTGAAGGCATCACTATGTCTAAAACTAGTAAAATCATCAATGACTAGCGCTCGGGCATCACCGAGTCTAATAGTAATCAAAATAGGTGGTTACGTATTCATTATTTCATTTATCATCCAAAACTGGTTAAATCATCATTTAGTACACATTTTAGATCCATAATACTGAAAAGAAGCCCTCAAGGCTATGCAAGGTTTCAAAAATCCATAGGTTTGGGCTTCAAGCCATAAAATAGTAGAAACCAGCGCATAAACCTAGTTTCATGATGATAGTATGCTCAATCACAAACAATATCTCAATAAGTCTTGTTGACCCTATACAGGTGCGGATACTACAATAATCTAGAACTAGCTAGTCGATGTTGGGGACTCACAAACATTTTCAATAATTCCACCATCTATGTTCTAGAGTTAATAAGACCACATAGGGTCATAAGGTAAATTATGATTGTGAATACAACAACAACGCATAAACAAGAAGCAGACAGGGTTAGGGGACTTATCGTGATTCTGTGGGCCTAAGTTGATGTGAAGCGTGAACCAAAAAAAGGGACGCAATCGTGTGAGAATCAAACGTGATCTCGAAGGCATGAAAACACAGCCTTGCGATCTTGTGAAAGAAAGACGCAATCGCCAAGAGCAATTGATATGTGCACTAGAAATAGCTGAAGCTTGAAAAATCAGCAATGCAAAACTGATGGATAGAGTGCTCGAATTATGTTTAAAACCCAAAGAGCACAAACCAAATATACTATTTGTACAAAAATAACTTTCGGACTCAATGTCGTAGAAGAAATTTCAATTCGAGATCATTTCCAACAAAATGTTGACTAAAGTTAACTCTAAGGAAAAATCACAAATATTCTAATTTAGTACTCAAAATGAGCTCAGTTTGCACGAAGCGTGAACGAACAGCTCACCTAACCCAAACTTAACATTCTGGAGCAGATGGCACAATTGAATTTTCAATCACTTCGATCACAAAAAGTCAACCAAGGTCAAAGTTATAAACTCCAAACTGCCTAAAACACACAAATTAGATAAAACTATAATCAAGGCTTCCAGATACAAATAAAGAGTTTGTTTAGAAGAAAATCCACGTTCCAGAGCTAACAAAACCGTCTCAATCCAGTTTTGAGTTCGTTTTCACAGAACATTGACTGAAGTTGATAGTTTTAATAGTTAAGGCTCTAATAAAGGGAATGGACATAACGATCAAAAGAATGACCTAGGAACGGAACCACCAGCCCCAAAAATTCATAAATGACTTAGGATATCTATAAGAAATCTCTAAGAAGCAAGAAAATGCAGAATCATAATTGACTGTAAGATTCATTATAAAATCCACTACTAAAAAGGAGTTTCATCGCCGAAAGAAGGAAAAAAATAAAGTACATGAAGGCATAAATAGTTCTAGATACTGAAATCTCAACTCACTCTCAATCTCCCAAGTAGCCTCTTCCATAGGATGATCCCTCCACTGAACCTTAGCCAAATGAATCTCCAACACCTCAAATTCCTTACTTCTCTAGACAAGATAAAAACCAACTCCTCAACAATTAATAATCCCTCATCTACAGAGACATGTGACTCATCTGAGATGTATTATATCAACATGGACATAAGGAAAATCGGATGCACAGCTAAAAATATCAGAGGAAAATATAACTTATAAGAACACTAAAAATATGATCAAGCATCTTAAAAGGTCCATTATACTTGGGCTGAGCTTTACCCTCTTCTCGAACCTCATCAAGCCCTTCACTGGCGATACCCTCAAGAAAACTCACTCACCAACATTGTACTCTAAGGCATGATGATTGTGGTTTGAATGGCTCTTATATCTACTCTAGGATGCCCAAAGTCTATCCTAAATCAAATGAACCCTGTTTAAAGCATCCCGAAGAATATCTATACTCTGAAGTCTAGACTCAAACCCATTAAAATAACTAGCTGACGAGTGACACAGCTTACCATATAAAACCTTAAAAGAGCCATATGAATTTGGAGTGGTAGTTGTTGTTATAAAAAAACTCTACCAATGCCAAATATTGATCCCATAAACCACCAAAACCAAGAACACAAGCCATCAACATGTCCTCCAGGACCTGAATGGTTCTGTTAGACTAACCATCTATATGTGGATGAATTATTTTAGTAAGGTAAACCTCGGTACCTATACCATGCTGAATAGCTCAAGAATTGAGATATAAAATAAGTACCGCTATTTGAGATGATAAAAACAAAAATACCATGAAGCCGAACCACCTGCTCAAGATAGATCTGGGCTAAACTATCCACTCTATATTAAACCAGAACAAAGTACGCAGACTTAGTCATCCTATCAATAATAACTCAAACCAAATCATGGCTACAATAAATCCAAGGCAAGCCTGAAATGAAATCCTTCATGATTTATTCCTACTTTCTCTTGGGAATGGGAAACTGTTGCATCAAACCACCCGATCTTTGGTGCTCAACCTCAACCTGATGATAGTTCAAGAACTAAAGATGAACTTTATATATCCCTCTTAATTCCACTGCACCAGTAAAGTTGTCTCAAATCCCTATACATCTTCTCTGCATCTGGATGGATGGAATAACGGGAACTGTAGGCCTAATGGAGAATTAATTAAACCAAACCATAAACCCTAGGGACACAAACCCAACTCTTAAACCTTAGAATACCATCTAAATCTAAAGTGTCTCTGTGGGGCTCACCCAGCAACACTTGATCATGAATGTCAACTAAGTTTAGTCCTCAAAATGGTGATGTTGGATTTGATCAAACAATGAAGAACAGGCCTCAAAATGAGCAAGTACACGAGCTAAATTTGTAATATCAAGGCTAGCCAATAGGTTAGCCAAAGACTAGATGTCCAAGGCTAATGGCCTCTCAAAATTTATAAAGCATCCAAGTTACCCATACTCATCAACTTCTAGGTCAAGGCATCTTCTACACGTTTTCTTAACCGGATGATACAGAATAGTACATAGTCTTTTAACAACTCAATCCACATCCTCTGGTGAGCATTAATATCCTTTTGACTCATAATATACTGAAGACTATGATGATCAATGAAAATCTCATAATAAACCCCATAAAGATAGTGGTACCAAATCTTGAGTGCAAAGACTATTACTGCCATTAATAAATCATGAGTAGGGTAGTTATGCTCGTGAACCTTTAGTTGTCTTGAAGCATAAGAAATAGAACGATCATGTTGCATCAATACACAACCAATACCAACACCAGTAGCAACACAATAAACTATAAAAAATTTTAGCCATTGAAAACAAGCCTTACACTCAACGATAAATTTTAAATTGGAGCATAAGTCAAGATAGTCTTTAGCCACAGAAAACAAGGCTCATACTCATCAGATCACTAGAAAGGAACCTTCTTTCTAGTTAGTCTAGTCAATAGAGCTTCTATGAAAGATAAACCCTCACAAAGCAATGGCAATACCTTGTAAGCTAAACAAACTACGAACCTCGGTAGGAGTAGTCATTTTTGGTCAATCACGAATAACTGTAGGCTTAGTCGAATCCACCATAATACCCTATGAAAATACCATATTACCAAGAAATGCAACTGACTCAAGACAAAATTTATACTTTGAGAACTTGGCATAAAGTTGATGGTCCCTTAAATTCAAGAATAATCTGTAAGTCCCTCTCATGATCCACTCTACTTCTTGAATATACCAGGATTTCATTAGTGAAAGCAATTATAAATGAGTCAAGATAGGGTCTGAACACATAGTTCACCAAGTCCATAAAAGCTGAAGGGGCATTGGTCAACCCAAAAGACATCATTAGAACCCATAATGGTGGTATCCAGACCTCAAATCAATCTTAGAAAATATGACAGAACCTTGAAGCTTGTTAAACAAATCTTCAATTTGGGGCATAGGATACTTGTTCTTTGAAATTACTTAATTAAACTACCTATAATCAATACATATATTCATAGAACCATCTTTTTTCTTTACAAAAAACAAGGGAGCACCCTATGGTGAAACACTAGGTCGAATATATCCCTTATATAAATAGATTCTAAATTTGAGTCTTAAGCTCTGTCAACTCTGTAGGTGATATACTATAAGGAGCTAAAGAAATGGGGTTAGTACCCGCCTCCAACTCAATACCAAAATTAATTTCTCTCTCAGGTGGTAAGCCATGGAGGCAGGTCAGAAACACATTAGCAAACTCATATCTTTAACATATGAAAGATAGGCCTAATAACCACGAAACACTAAGAGATTATCCTAAAGGTGACAAATGATCCCCGTCGGTACGTGACTAACAAAAACCTGCCACATGAAAAAGGATGCACTAAGCATAGCTAAGGTCATGATTTTGGCACAATAATCCATGACCTCTCTATGAGGGGAAAACTAGTCCATGCCCAATATCATATCAAAATCAACCATATCCAACAATATCAAATCATCCCAAGTCTCAAACTCCTAATAATCATAGAATAGGATCTCAAAACATAATTCATTACTAAAGAATCACCAATTGGGATAGAGACAGATAAAGTCACAGGCAACGTCTCACTAACCAAACTCAAACATGGAGCATCTAGAGAAATGGATTAAATAAAGCTGGAGTGGATTGATAGCACATAGAAATGGTACATGTAAAAATAGTAACATAGGCCTATGCCTCGGGTCTACTTGGGACAGCATAGAAATTGCATCCACCACCACGGTCACCCTTTTGACCTCCACCCATACCATGCTGACAATCAAATCTAGTTGTAGAACCACTATCCCTGCCTTAAAGTGGCACGACTCTAATTTGTTGATTCGAAATAGGAACTAGAGCAACAAGAGGCCGAACTACAGTCTGAACTATACCCCTCTGGGGACAATCTCTAGCTAAGTGGCCTATAGAACAAAACACAAAACAACGCCTAATTGGTATGATCTAATGACATGAAATAGCCGCCTTCGTACTATAAAAAAATAAGATTCTTTTCGAATTTGAGTTTTCTTCTCCAACCATTACCGAACTAATATATATTCCTTTAGTACTCCAGGTGCTTATGTTACGTAAAATGTTAATCCCAAGTAGGGTGGGCCATTTCATCAAATCTTTGATAAGGGACCTAATATCATATTTGATGGTTGATGTGGAGGTAGGCTTTGTTCTATGACTACCTTTCCAGCAGTTAAAAGACTGAGCGAGAACAGTAAGGGGCACACTTTTGAAAAATTCTTTTATGAGGAATAGTACCTTGTAAGGGTGCTAGATTCAAGATGAAAATTTTTAGTTTCTTCCCTACTCCACCTAATTTGTAAAAGAACTCACGGCGATCTCTGGGAGAACCACGGCCTAAAGAACTGGAAGTAGTACCCCTTGACAACTGATGCTCAAAAATAAAACTCTGTGTACCATTACCAGAAGTCTGTAAAGATGCATATATGAGATGACTAGACTATCCCTGTTGCTAATGCTGAGATGTGGTCCTATTTTAAGATTTATAACCTCTACCATCAAATCTCAAACCACTGAGCAGGCCATAATAACATGGCCTCTTCTCCTCTCTAGCTCTTTTATCATGACAAAGACCCTTAAAAATACGAGCATGCTCAAGAATGGCCTAGAAATATGACCTAGTAGTAACCAATACCTCTATAGTCTAATGAATACAAGTATCCAGACCAAACACAGAGGGACGGATCCCCTCCACCTCAATTGATATGTAACTAGATCCATATGAAAATAATCTAGAAAACTCAGCCTCATACTCAGTAATAGTCATAAAACCCTGCTGTAGTATAAGGAACTCATCCATCTACGATCTTTCTCTATACGGGTGATATACCTCTCAAAGAAAGCATCACAAAAAGAACTCTAAGAAATAGGAGTAGCATCTGCTGACCTGGTCGTAGAGTAAGACCTTAACCACTGGTTGGCGAGGTTGCTAAACTAATATACTGTAAAATCTACACCATAAGTCTTCAATAGGCTGAGGTTATGAAAACTCTTCACATTTATCAATAAAATCTCTTGCGTCCTCATTCTAACTACTAGTGAACCTCGGAACAACCAACCTTGAAATTCTACCAACCGTCTTCTAATTAGAGTCCATACCTTACTATATCTGAAGATCATTTGTGTGTCATCTAGAGAAGAGTGAATAATAACAAATGATATTTCAAGAGACCTACTAGGATATAACACTCGATATAGAATGAAAAGAGAAAACTTCCTAAAAATGTCACTATATCCTCCCAAAGATAGGATATGGACGTCATCGTAGCCGATCCGCAGGACTTTACTAGACCTCTTGTACCAAGGATAGCAATGAACCTAGGAATCTTATACCAATTTTTCATGACCTAATTTCTAAGACCATGATGGCATTTACAACCCACTGTAGGTAAACCACCCAGCAAATATAACACAAGATAGAAAATAATTAAAACAGAAGTTAAAATATAAATAAGAAGGGCAAGGGATAAGAAGAAGTCTAGTACAAAAAAACAAAATCCCAAAATATAATATTCAATACATAAGAGACTAACCAAGAATATAAATCTGAAATGAAATACAATATCTATCTTGAATACAATGATTGTAAAAGAAACTGAATAAGAAGAAAATCAAACTCTGAACTCCAAGAGTTGTCCTCTACCTCAAAAATGGATAATCAGCACAAACTCGAAGAATTGGTGTTGTGCATTTGTACTTGAATCTATACCAGAAAGATGCAGAGTGAAGTATGAGTAGCAAATAGTAGTCACAGAGAAACAAGAAGATAAAGGATGTATGAATGTCTAACCAATGGGATATAGGCAAGAAGAATACCCTAGAAAGCTAGCTAACAATAAGGAAGATTCAGGAAAACAAGAGAGAGAATGTACCTAAATCTGTGCTAAGCTAATAAGATATAAATAAAATAACAGAAATTGTGGTATACTGGTAATCTCAATAGCAGGAACGGAAAGAAAGACTAACTACAACAAGTATAGAAATAAAAAAAGCATGAAAGGGATACCAATAGATATATATCTATCTAATATCAACAACTCAGTACGATAATAAGTAAATAAAAATTCAAATAACCTCCCATACGACTGAGATATACAAAATAGTGAATGACACCCCTGGCCTCCCATATGATCCGAGAGTACAACCAGCAAACAACAGTCAAAAGTAGAGGATGAAAAATTATATGATGTAATACTAAAAGTAAATGTGTATGCTCCTCCTCTAGTACCCCTAGGTCCGGCAGACAGGACCCATGGAAAGAATTCCCCCATATACCTCTACTCCCCGTAACCTTTCCTCTGGTCGCATACTAGCTCAGATTGGCAAGGTCCATGGTGGGGGTCACTACATACTATCTCAATGCTAAAAATGAAAATATACTCTTATGATGTCAATGTATGAATGAGTGACTGGGCATCATGGTCTAAATCACTGCAATCTCAATATCATTGTTCAAGCATCACTGAGTCTAAGATCAGTACAAATAATTAATGACTAGCACTCAGGAATCAACAAGTCTACTAGTATATCAAAATAGTTTTTAATTATTGATTATTACATTATCATTGAAACTGGTAAAATCATCATTTAATAGTCATTTTAGTTTTTTAATACTGAAACGGGCCCACAAGGCCATAAAAGGCTTCAAAATAAGTGATGGCGGGCTCCTGGACAAAAATAAGTAGAAAATAATTCATAATACCAGTTTCATGATGATGGTATGTTCAACCACAAATAATATCTCAAATAAGTAATGTAAGCCCTGCACAGCCGCAGATATTATAGTAGTCTAAAACTAGCTAGTCAATGTACTGTACTCATAGACCTTCCCAATAATCCCATAATATATGATCAGGATTCAATAAATACCACACAGGTCCATAGGGTAAACTATAATCGCTAATACAACACTTATGCATAACTAAGATGCAAACAGGGTCAGGGTACCAAAACAAAAAATCCCAATCCAAGGATGACTAATTACTATATGTATTTCAAATATATGCAAATTATAAGATCTGTAATCATAGTCCACCTAGCATCCAACAATAAGCTTGCAAATATTGAAAGAAAGTAGCCTAGACAATTCCGATAGTTCCAAAAATATGTAAACAAACCTGGACGATCATTAAAAAGAAAAATAAAGCATTAATATGAATCAAATGATACCTATAAAGCTTAAATTATAGACGAAATCAAAATTGGGGTCAAAACAGTCCTACAGGCCCACAAACTCAAATCTCTGAACAAAAGGTATTGAAATATTTCACACAACATAGGTAACTCAGATGCAAAATTTGGAACTAAGAAGATCAATAAACTAGCTGAAATCAATGAATTAAAGTGAAGAACCAGCTTTAAGAATTTGAGAAATATTTGATGAAATTTGAGGAATTTGAGTTGAAACTTACCAATTACTAGATAATAATTAAGGAAATATTGATTTTAGTGTCACCCACTATCGTGTGCAAAACCTAAGGATTGAAAATGGTGGTTTTTGAGTGTCTGGAAATAAAGAGTTGAAGAAATAGGTGAAAATTTTTATTTCAAAACATTATATACTTTTGGGTAACGGCTATGCAATCGTGTGGCCCCAAGCTTGTGATCATAAAGCACTGGTTAAGGACTCATCACGATTGTGTGAGCCTACATAGCAACCATGAAGGGTAAACTGGAAAAGTGACATGATCGTGTAAGAATCAAATGTGATTGTGAAGGCTTAAAAAACACAGCATCACATGAAAATGAGATGTGATCATAAAGAGAATTTGAGTTATGCACCAGCAACGACTGAAGCTTGGAAAATTAGCAACGTAAAATTGATGGATATAGTGCTCAAAATACGTTTGAAACTCGATGAACACAAATCAAATATATTACCTATATGAAAATGACATTTTGGACTCAAAGGTGTAGGCTAAAATCCAATATAAGATCATTTGAAAAAATATAGACTAAAGTTAACTCTAAGAAAAAATCACAAATATTTCAATTGAGTACTCTAAATGATCCTAGATGGAGTTGATGGCATAGTCATATTTTCAATCCGATACTCCGATCATGAAAGATTAAACATGTTCAAACTTATGCACTCCAAAATGCCTAAAACATACAAAATTACATAAACCAAAATCAAGGATTTTAGACACAAACCAAGAGTTTGTTTAGACCAAAATCAATTATTTGGAGCTAAGAGAATTGTTAGAATTCAATTTTGAGTTTGTTTTCATAGCACGTTGACTGAAGTCAACAAATTAAATAGTTAAGGCTCTAAAATAAGCAGCATACATAAAAACCAAATGAATGATCCAAAAACCAAATCACCAGTCCCGATAAGTCATAAATAACTTAAAGTCTCTACAAAAAAATTATAAAAGACAAGAAAATATGAATACACAAAAATGACTGCAAAGGTCACTACATAAAATTTGTATTCTTTGACTATAATAAATGGTGTCAACTAATTTGAGACTGTGGGAGTTTTATGAATCTCTTCTTGTTTCTTATTAAGTTATTTATTCTTTTTTTAATGACCCTTATGGTCGTTTTTGCAATTTCATATTTTCTTTCATTCTAGAGCTTTCTTGTAGTTCTCCTAAGTCATTTATGATTTGTCAGGAATGGTGGTTTGATTCCCAGGTCATCCATTTGATCATTATGTCTATTTGCTTATTTTTATAGCCTTTAATATTGAAATAATTAACTTTAGTTAATATTCTATGAAAACAAACTCATAAACAAATTTTGATTTTTTTTTTAGCTCTGGAACATAGATTTTGGTCTAGATAGACTCTTGGATCGAGCCTTGAAGCATTGGTTTTCAGTTTGTATAATTTTGCGTATTTTATGTACCTTATAGTTCATAAGTGGAGCTTTGGTGATTATTTTATGATCGGAGCCTCAAATTTAAAATATGACTGCACCAACAACTCTAGAATGGCGAGTTTAGACTAGGTGAGTTGTTAGTTCAGGCTTAGATCCAATCGGGATCATTTTGATTACCCGATTTAAAAGTTGGTTATTTTGGTATAGAGTTGACTTTGGTTAACATTTTGTCAAAAAGAACCTCGGACCGGAATTTGGTCTATACTATTGAGTCTGTTATATCATTTTCATATAGATAGCATATTTTTTTGTGTTCATCGAGTTCTGAGTGCAATCCGAGCATCATTTATAGTTTTTCAAAATATATATTCCTAAGTCCTCTTCACATTTGCGATGAACTCGATTGGGTTGGCCTCCGAATTTATGGTCGTTCCACTGTGTTTGGTGTGAGTTGAATAGGATTTACCTCCCTCTGTTTCCTCTTCATGTTCTCACCCTATCACCACATTCGCGGTGGGTCAGCTTAATGGTTGACCACGTTCGAAGTGAGTTGATCACCTTCACACTGTTTTGTCACTTGGAAGTATATAAACTCAAAAATCAAATTTTATCCATTTTCATCATCTTTTCACTTTCAAAACACTCCAAAACATCCATTAAAATCCTTGGGTCTTTGCATAGGCTATTTAGAGATACTAGAAATCTGACTTCTTTGATTCTTCACCTATTATTCGTAAGCTTCCCCTTTAATTTCTTCAAATTTCACCCAAATTTCCTAAATTTTCAAAGCTTTTTCTTTACTTTAATCCATTATTTCAAGGTTATTTCTTTCTCGTTTTAACTCTACATTTTGAGTATGAGTTCCCTTCGATATCAGGAACATCTTGATATATTTTGTTCAAAGTTATGGGTTCATGGGCCTGTAGGCCTATTTTGACTGATATTTTGGCCTCAACTATTTTCATAGCTTTATGGATATCATTTGACTTGTCTTAACGTGTATTTTTTATTTTTCTAGTTGCATCATTGTTAGATATTGTTTGAGTATTTTTGGAGATCTGGAGTAGTCCGAGCACCTTCTAAGCTATATTTTTGAGCTTGTCTATAGAGGACAGGTAGTCTATTGTGTACGATCTTAGATTGGGTTTATATGGGAACTAATTGTGGTACTTAGACATCCTTGGGTTGGGATTTTTTGGTTGACACCCATGACCTTGTTCGCTTCTTAACTGCGTATTGGTGTTGTATTAGTGATTATAGTTACCATGTGACCCTGTGTGGTCTTAATTGACTCTACAAAATAGATGGTGGATTATTGGGAATGTAGGAGTTCTAAACATCAATTTGGATGGTTATGCTTTCTGGTTATGATGAGCTTGTGCAGGGTCATAGGACTTGTTGAGATGTTGTTTATGGTTGAGCATATCATCATAAAAATGGTTTTTATGTATTGGTTTCTACTTCTTTATGGACAAGATCCTGATGTCACTAATTTTAAAACCTTCCATGGCCTTGTAGGCCCGTTTTATGCATTATGAGATTAAAATGAGGCTTTTTGAGATGATTTACTAGTTTTTGATGATAAATGAGATAATAATGATATAACTACTAGTTTGAGATATTACCAGACTTGGTGAAGCCCGAGCGCCAGACTTTGATGATTTATATTTGTTTTAGTCTTGGGGAAGCCCGAGCACCTACTTTAAGATTTTAGAGATTTAGACCTGGAGAAGCCTAGGCACTCATTCATCCACTGATACTATGAGATTACAGTTCAGATTCAGATGATTATTAAGATAGTATATGGGGAGCCCTTTCATAGACCCTGCTAACCCGACATTAGCATGCATATAACGGGGGAGGGGTATATAATATAATTTTTGGGTATATAAGGAAGTCCTTCAATGGTTATGCTGCCTACTGAACCTATGAGTACTGGAGGAGGATTATACACAATTATATTTCATATACCAGTACCATTTGTATTCATGTTTGCATTACTTTCCGCACTTGTTTTCTTGTATGTACCTACTGGCCATATGGGAGTCCAGAGGGTGAGCTTTACTTATTTGTATATCTCGATATTATGGGTTTCCATGGAGATTCTCTTTTACTTGTCACTATTCTAACTTACTGTTATGGATTAAAATTATATCTGTTGGACTTTCTATCACGTTTCCTTTAGTGATATACTTATTTTTGTTAGTTATTCTTCCCTTTCCGTTATTTAAGGTTACGGTATAGCTCCATTTCTATTATTTAATTATTCATTTTATTAGTCAAGAATGGTTTCAAGTACATTCTTTTCTTGTTTTACCTAGACCTTCCTTGTTGATGGCTAGTTATTTTGGGTAATTATCTGTTGTATCCGGTTAACTAGCTTCCTTATTGCTCTAGTTGTTGATTTTTGTGACTTGTACTCTTTATTTGTGTATTACTTCCCTTATTTCTTATACATCCCCGATTGTTCTATGATGCCTACTAGATACCAATTGTTTTAGGTATTCATACTATACTTCTGCATCTTTTTTTATGAAGACTCGAGTACAAGTGGTTTATGTTGATTCTTGAGTTCGGATAAAGATCTTTTTTCTTAGGTAGAAAATGGCTCCTGGCATCCAAATATTGTCTTTTACCTTTCATATCATCGTATTCTATTATTGATTTTGAGATAGACGTTGTATTTCCATTCCAGACATTGTACTCTTATTTTAGTGGCTCTTGTACAAAATATCAGATTTTGGGTTTTGTTATTTGATTGACTTGGACTTTTTTCTTACCCCTGTCTGTTATATTATGTCTTTATTTTGGTTTTAGTTATTATCCATCCATTGTGTGTAGGTTGGGTGGTTCTCTTATGATGGGATATAGGTGCACTCATGACCTGAGGAATTGGGTCATGACAAATTGGTAT